>JAHHUM010001521.1:0-67257 GCA_036173005.1 Crenichthys baileyi | reverse complement strand
AACATATTTTAGAAACATTAGGGGAATCAGTGACTGACCCCAACAGTTACTGGGGCAGGAGTTGAGGTATTCTGGACAGGTCACCACTGGCCCAACACAGAGAGACATGAAACAACCATTCACACTCACCCATAATAAATATTAGGAATCTATATTTAACCTACTTCACAAGTTTTTGGACTACACGGCAGCACCGGTCCAAACTTTTGTTATGCACGAGGGACCATGAAAGTCCCACGCAGAAAGGCACCGCCTGAGATTTGAAGCCATGAATGTTTTGCTATAAAACAATAGTGCTAAACACCAAGTTGAGTTGCTTCCATTAACAGGAGTTTATTTAGAAAAAAATATATTTTTGTTTAAATCCTAAAAACAAACAAAACAACACGGAATTCACTTCCGATAAAATTTCTAGAATTTCTTTCCAATAACAGATCAAAGTTTTGTGTTGAACTTTAGAAAATCTGATTTTTCAATGTGGTTCGTAAAAGAAGGAACCAAATGTCACAAATTCCACTCATATTATAAGAATATATTTTTTTCATAATTAAATGTTGGATTCCTCTAAATTGTTTAGAGTAACTTAAGATTAATCTAATAATATTTGTTAGGCAGTGGTTGAGACTAAATCAAATTCTTTTATCCAATTTTTTAAAGCCTAATGATATTTAATTTACTGACAAATACAAATTTGCTTAGAAGACAATAAAGAGAAAGCTGACCTGTGTACTCTAAATGTGAAAGGACATAACATGCAAAATACATTGTCCCCTCCAAGGCGGAGTTGAACCAGCGAGTCCCACGAGTATCAGCTTCAGCTCTACAACGGAGCTGGCGTGCCCAGCGACTCCAGCTCGGTTCTAACGTTGGCTTGTCGGACTGAATTTGAATCCGGAAAAGCCAAGGTTTTTGTGACTGGCGCTGGGCCGGGGTCGAACCACCGACCCAAGGCTTTCAGTACTGCTTAATAAAGCTCTCCGCGCTAGCACTGAGCTATCGAAGGGGAACCCGTTTGGACCTGGCGAATTGGGCTTTTATCATGGCTGAATCCCGAAATCACGCCTCGGCTGTTTTCTGGCGTTTGTGGGTATATTACTGGCTTCTGGAAATGTTACTCCCACTACATAGTAGGTCAGCTCACCACTAAGCTTTAGTCAATAAATAACAATGAATTTAGAAAAGTACGGGAATAAAATAGGCTCATTTCTATTTTCCAATGAATTTAGCTAACAGTGCGTCTTATGAAACTCAATAATTAGCCGTGAACTTCCCGCCTTTTCTCAAAGTTTCACATAAGATAATTTTGCGAGCCTTTATCATCATGTTGTGAGTGAGAAAACTCATCTATAAGTTATAATAAGAAAGGTTATTCCTAACAGGTTAGACCCCCTAAAGACACGCAGTTGTGCTGTGTCCATGCCGAAATATACAGGCCTAAAGCAAGGCTGCATGACCACCTAACTCCTGTCTAATTTGAGCCCTACGTGTAGCTTCATCCCATCATCAAAACAACAGGTAGTCTCAGATTATAACAATGTTATCTGAAGCCTGTTTGACTAACCGAGTTTAGATGGAAAATACATGAATGCGTTTAAAACGGTGTGAATGTGGGAGTTAAAAGCCGGTCAGGCCGCAACTCACCATGTTTTCTCGGACCGGAAGCCAAAGCTGCTGCATGTCTTCGTCTCGTTTTTAAACGGGAGCTGCAGCCCACATACAGCTGCAGTAAAGGGGCTCCAACACCGGAGATGGGGAGCTTCCAGTGGGCACCTGGGATAAACAAGCGTTCAAGCAGCCACCATCGTTGTTGTTCTTCTTCTTCTTCTGTCCATCAGCGGCTGGCAGAGTAGTTTAAGGGTGCAATACTGCCATCAAGTGAGCTTGGACTGCAGGACAGAAGTTTAGGCAGCCAAATAAAGTCTTTTAAAAAACATTTCACTCTCAGTAAAAAAGGAAACATGCTTTACTGTTTCAAACCGGTTGATTACATTTGCTTGTTACCTACCTATTTATCATATTTAAGGAGTCGCTGAGAGCAGTATGTTCAGTTCTTAAACAAAGGATTACTGAACCTTCGTGTCCTGTTCACTCCCCCCCCACCACTATTAGCAGCCCTTCTTTGAATGTTATTGTTGGAAGATTTGTACACAAATTATCATTGCTTATTTGAAGAAGTTTCTTTATCCTTATGATTTAAAATTAAAAGACATTTTCATTTATTTAGTTTGGTCAACTTTGATAGAAGTGGTTTGAATACGTTTCACATTTATCTTGAGTGTTTTATGAACTATTAACAGAATTGTCATTTTGTCAGTAAAACTTATATTTGTGAAATTGTGTGAGTGTTTTTTTCCTTTCTTCAATAAAAGGGTGTGTTCAGAGTGCAGCTCCTTTGAGAGAAGGAAGTCACTGATTAGCAGCGGACTTTCTCTCCCTGGCCAGCCAAAGATAACTTTGACTCGCTTGTGTCTTCATTGCATACCTTCTCTGAGTTTATCAGTGTGTCTAACTCTGACAGTTATCTAGATGTGTTCCAGTATCACTGACATCCCAGGGTTCTTGTCATCCTGGGTGTTCATAAATGCCTAACGAGTGACTTGATTTCTGACGTATTTCATGGAATTTCAATGGCCTACTCAACCCCTTCACTTCTACCAGCTGTAAAGCAAATGAATTGTTAGCAGTTCAACAGAATGAATGGATAAACAACCAGTGTATTTTAAATGATATACTCTACTTCTATAGATGGAACATGCAGCCCCGCTATGTGGATCCTTAGAACCATCCAGTCAACACTAACACTGAATATGGGTAGTATTTATCAAAGTAATTGTGAACAAGGCAACACCATGCTCCATGTGTCTACTTGCCCTTTAGTTCATTCTGGATATTAAATTCTACATGGAAGTAGTGGACAAACCCAAGGAGCGATGGAAGAACGTGGAGCTCGAGGGCTATATTGTGAATGATCTACTCCTAGGCTGCCAGCAGTCATTTAAGATGGGGGCTACAAGAGGTATTGCCACATGCCACTGGAGACTGGCCGAATCTGTCAGCACCATTTCAGATCTTCTTAGTGGCACATCACCCATTTCCACCTGCCTTGCCGATACTGACCATGTTCTGAATGTTCCACCACATTTTTTCAGGGCCTAAGATTGCAAGGCATCTAGGTTTTTGCTAAATTAAGAGTCAGCAGCTGACATATGAGCAACACATCCATAATCCAGCATGGACCTCAGGAGAGCCAAACCTATTTTGGAGAGAGAACCTGCTTGCACACCACTTCTGTCCTGCCAACCAGCCAAGTACATGAATCATATTTTTTTACATGGATTAGAAAGTGTTTCAACGTGTATGGTCAAGTGATCATCACTGTTGTTATCGAAAAACAGGCCGGGCAGGATAATTGGAAGCGTGAAGATCGCCCAGTGAAAAGAAGGAGCATTCACTCGGCCAGGTGAACGGGGACTTCTGCCGCTGTCAGCCTTTTTTCCGAGAGGAGAGACTACTAAGCTCATCAGTGACACCAAAACTAATAGTCAGTGTAAGATGGAAAGCAATTAAATGTCTTTTATTGAAAAATGACAACCTCAAGCAACATTTCAGGATCAGAATCAGAAAAAAAACGAGTCGTGTTTCACACGTACAAGGAATTAGCTTTGGTGGTGAGGTGCTACACATAGACACACATACAGTTGACATAAATACATCTGGAAATATATAGTTAAAAAGCAAAAACAACTTGTATAGGAATGTCATGAGAATACAATAATAATATAAAATTGAATAAAATAGTATTGACATGTGCTGAGATATTCGTATCATTTGCAAGGGGGAAGTGTCAGTGGAGGACCGGGGCCTTGTTAATGAGGCTAGCTGCAGAAGGAAAGAAGCCTTTTTTTGTCGCGAGAGGTTTTGGTCCTGATGGACCGCAGCCTCTTGCCGGAGGGGAGAGTCTTAAAACAGTTTGTGTCCAGCGTGCCGGAGACGGCTGGGAGAGCCTGTCCTGCGTAAGGGCCGGGTCGATGGTGTTGAAAGCAGAGCTGAAGTCCACAAAAATAACCCCTGGTAGCTTCCTGGGGAGAACATGTGCTGCAGGGTGTAGTGAAGGGCCATGTTTATTGCATCATCCACAGACCTGTTGGCTCTGTGAGCAAACTGCAGGGGATCCAGAAATGGGTCTGTGATGGATTTAGGATGGGTCAACACAAGGTGCTCAAAGGACTTCATTACCACAGAGGGCAGGGTGATGGGTCTGAAGGCATTTAGTCCTGTGGTCCTTGGTTTCTTGGAGACAGGGATGATGGTGGATGCCTTGAAGCAGGCCATATGTGCAGGGTCATCTAGCATGAGTGATAATATACCAGCAGGCTTTAATGGAACTTAATATTCAAATGATGTTTTACTAAAGGGAAAGCAAAAATGTCTCGTCTCTGTCATGTCTCCTTACATCTTATGCAAAAATCGCCCAAAAAGAGGGATCGTTGACAAACATGTATTAAAATGAGTAGGACAACTCTCAGTCCGAGAAGGATATTTAGGATTTAGTTTCCTTTCTGGATATGATCAACCCAATTAAAAAAAACCTGGTCATAAACAGTCGAGTGCCTAAAGATTTATGAAGAACGTTGTTTCAACAGTCGTTTTGTTTTTTTCTTAATTAGTGTTTTTGATCAAGAGCAGTTGTTTCAAAACTTTGTTAAAAAATTCAATGCCATAAGTTAGTATAGAAAATAATCTTTTTATTGTAGAAAAACATTTTCTCTTTTCATGTCAGAACAACTAACCTCATCACAGTAAAGCAATCCGACAATTTACCCCTGTAATAACAGGAAGATAGATGACTGAAGGCAACAACAAACTTGGTTAGCATTTTAAACATTCATTCAAATAATGACAGATTTAATGTAACAGGCACAAACAAACAGAATCTTTTAGTATTGGTTTGATCATTAAAGCACTAAACCACATTCAGAAATTCACCTTGAGAACATTTGTTCATTTACTGTAAGGATAAAATACATAATATCCAATGTTATGAATTACACTAATGAAATTAATGTTTACGTTGAAACATCAGCTCCCTGTATGTTTTTCACCACGGACAAACTTCCTTCTCAGAGACGAACTTCCCATGTGGTTCTGTGGCTCCGGCTGGAAGCAAAGCCAAGTACATTGGAGTTACAGCGCCCTCGTCTGGTGACTTAGGGGCTTTCGGACCAGCCATGTCTGTGCGCACCCACCCAGGACAGCAGGCATTAAGCAAAATCTAAGAAGAGTTCAAAAACACCACAAGATCCATGTTAGCAGGTGGACTTACTGGACACAGAATGCAAATTATTTTTAAAAAGGTTTCAAAAGTCAAAGTGGGATACCCCGTCATTTGGTCTCTCCTTAGACAGACGACGAGCCAGAATCATAGACAGCGTCTAAAGACAAACAAAACAGAAATACCTTAGGTGGATGCTTTTAATATTCTAATTTAGATCAGCAGATATAAAGTTAGATTTCTGAACCTCTAACTTAGTTTTCAATTATACAAAGACATTAAGTTTTCTTTATGGGGTAAAAGTATTTACCCCTACAGATTTCTTGCTTTTTTGTTACACCTAAATGCTTCAGATAAAAAACAAACATTGCAATCAGACAAAGATAAACTGAGTAAATACAGAAAGAGGTTTTATTTGGTTTAATACGCAAAAAGACCTGGCCCTATGTAGTTGCTCCACCAATTTAATCATGAATTAAATGTGACAAACCGTACTGTCAAAAACTAGATGCAATTTGACTGGCAACGCGCAGGTCTGATTATTGTTGGACCTGTTAAAAATCACAAATTATGCAAGAGAACCTTTCTGACATCAGAAAAGATCTCAAAAATTGACAGATCATGTCCTGATGTAGAGAAATTCAAAAAGAGATAAGAAACAAAGCCATTTTTAAGGCTTTGGGACTGCAACGAAGCACAGTGAGAGCCATTTTCTACAGATAGAGAAAACATGGAACAGTAGTAAACCTTCCCAGGATAGGAATGGGTACCTCTCACATTTGAACCGATACCCGCTACCTGGGAATCGGTACCAGTACTCAACGGTACCAGTTTTTGGTATTTTGTGTGTGTGTGTTTATGTGGTAATAAATGTCAGTCAGTCAGCGGTGGTTTTCACCTTGGAACTCTTCTATGACACCTTAATTTTCCAGTTATTGTTGAATGATGAACACTGACCTCTACTAAGGCAACTGAGGGGCTTTAGATGTTGTTTTGGGTTTTTCTGTCATCACCTTCAATGCAGTATTGGGGTAATTTTGTTTGGCTGGACACTCCAAGGAAGGTTTCCCACAGTTCCATGTTTTCTCCATTTGTGGATAATGGCTCTTACTGTGGTTCACTGGAGTGCCAAAGCCTTAGAAATAAATTTCTAACCTTTTCCAAACTGATAGATCTCAATAATTTTGTTCCTCGTCATCAGTCAGTCATTTTCTACCACTTTTTCCATTGTGGGTTGCGGGGAAGCTGGTGCCTACTTAAATCTCCAGTAGTCTATGGGCCGGAGGTGGGGTACACCCTGGATAGGTCACCAGTCCATCGCAGGGCGTAATAAATGTCAATTCATTTAATAATAAAAATCGCTAAATTTTTCAATTTAACATATTTATTTGTCAATATATAAACTTTAACGAATATATCAAAACAACATCCAGCTGTTTGTATTCTAACAGCTCAGTTTTCTTCAACATGAAAACCCTTAACTAACAACGCTGTGTTTTTTCTTAATAATGCACAAATTAACACCCAGCCATGTTTCTGGCTGCAGACAACGAGTCACTAACAGATGCAGGCGTGCTAACGGTGCCGAATGCAGGAGTTGTAGCCATAGATCTGAGGCTGTCGAAAATTGTGCAAAATTCAGCCTTGAGAAAAATGTTGTGCTTAACCAGGTGCTTCCTCAGATTAGAAGTATTCCCACCGCTGGCCTTGCACCTCACGTCACACATATTGCAGTGAGCGTAATCTGCTTCGCATTTTTAAAAGTGGAGCCAAATTTATCAGACATGCTTTGCTGTCTGTGGCAGCGGCTCCTGACGTCATTACGCTTCTGCGTGTGCAATGCTGTGTTTATGTCCGGCATGGAAAATCTTCCACTCCCTCAGTGTCACAATGATGCGTTTAGGTACCGAAACATGGTACAGTTTGATTTTACGTGAATCGGTACTTGGTAGTACCAACAGAATTTGGTCGATACCTATAAAAGGTACCAAGTTCGGCACCCATCCCTACCCAGGAGTGGCTGACCCACCTAAATTCTTCTAAAATCTCACAAACGACTCACCTTGGAGGTCCCAAAAGACCCAAGTACAACATCTAAACTTCCAGACTCTTCACAGATTTCACACTGACTTGTTTCAGCAGATTTCTGTTTCATCACCGAAAAAGTGAGGATCACCACGGAGGACCAAACCAGCCATAATAAAGAATTTTAAAAAATAAATTACTTTTATTTAATTAATTACCCAATAAAAAGTGTAAGAAACAAGTTAATATTTCATTAAATGGAACAGAATAAAAAATTTATTCAGAAGTGTATTAATAAATGACATACATTTTTATTTGTATTTTAATCCTTAAAAGTTATAGTTTCTTTTTGCTCTTATTCTTCTTTTGTATTGTAATGTCTCTGTATCTTGTCTTAGTTTTTATTCGGAATGATGTGAAGTTATTGTTGTATTATTTTTCCCAACTTTTTCCTTTCTTTAATATTTATTCCCTCACAAATATATTTCCCCCCAAGATCTCCTTGATTATTTGAAATAACTCTTGTCGAGCCTGTAGGAAGTAGGTTCCACGCTTCATTATGGACGCCTGGTTTTCATAAGGAGATAGTAGCAACGGCTAACTTCTGTCCTGGTGCTGCTAATGAACTTGGGCGTGTTGGAGGTTAGGCATCAAATAGCGGTAGCAGTAGATAACACTATTAGTTATTTACTGTATTGTGTCCACTGTCTTCAGGTTGCAGAAGAACTAAGTATTAAGACATTCCTGTGTAGAACGCCGCTTTCAAAATAAAAGCATGCCTCAGTGAGAGACCTCTTTCCTCATCTTTTCAGACGAAACATTTAAGAACATCAACATTAAAATGGTGTCTAAACATTTCTAATGATACTTCCTAAAGAGATTTAAATATAATTTTTTTATCTTAACATAATATAATGGTTAGTCTGGATTGCACGAATAAACATTTAGGATTTATGAATAACTTGATTCTATTTGGAAAATATTTCATTCAGTAAAGTCCCATTACCTTTATGTTCAATATGTGAATTGTTTGGTTAATGATGTAATAATGCTGTAGTATAGTTACGAATAAAAAGTAAAAAAAAAAAAAAGTATGCTTGCAGCTGATGTCGCGCCCCAGCCTTAGTTGGGTCGATGATCGGTTCACATTACCCGACTGTGTCCACATTCAGAAATTTCAAACATGTTTATTTGACTGGAGCTGAGATCGGGTCATGTTGGTTCCCCTGACCACAAAGTCCGCAGACCAACCTGGAGTTCTCCCGACTGGGAACTGGGGGTAAAATTGGGTAAAAGTTGTGTAGCGTGTCTCCAGCCTAAAGCTCTGCAGGCCTCACTTGCCTCAGTTTAGGCCAAGGTTCAAGTTTTAACAATTAGAAACTGGACAAAAGTGGCTTCCATGGGAGAGTTCCAAGACCAAAACCTACAAATAAAAAAAAAACAAACCACACAAAGGTCCGTCTCACATTTACCAAAAACATCTTGATCATCTCCAGGACTTTGGGTAAAATATTCTGTGTACTGATGAGACAAGAAAGGAACCACTTAGAAGGTGTATGTGCCAGTACATCTGCTGTAAAGCGGACAAAGCATTTCAGTTAGAAGAACATCGTACTGAGAGTCAAAAATAGTGGTGATAGGCTGATGATCTAGACGGTCTTTGCTCATTCAGGACCTGGACTTGCAGTAATTGATGGAACCCTGAACTCTAAAGTGAAATCCTGAAGGAGAATTTCCGGCCATTGTGGTGACCTTACGCTCAAGGACACCTGGGCAACAGGACAATGATCAGCAAATCCACCTCTGAACTGGTCAGGAGGCAAAAAGAAGGCTCTGGAGTGAATGGGTCTGTACGTAAATCAGATTCAGATGATGTAGCATGACCTTAAAAAGGCATCTTATCTTCCATTAATAAAGAATTATCATAACACTGATTTTACAATATGCAAGGACTCAGCTCATTTTGTTGAAAATTTAAATATATTTCACGATCTGCACTATTTAAATATGACAAAAGTGCAAAAAGATGAAATCTGTAAGAGGGGATGAATACTATTTCACAGCTCTGTGGATCATACCGTCAGTCCAGTCTTCGACACTCCATATGCTGTATCGGGCCAGCCGTCTTGGTTGTGTTCGCCACTTTTGGCCTTTTCGACAAATCGCTGCATCAGTCCCACCAGCTCGTCCTCTGTGATGTCCTCACTCCGGAAACGCTGCTGGAGCTCAGGGCTGCACTGGTTCAACGTACGGGAGCTGACAAAGCTGGAAACATTCACTACACGACCTAAAAAGTACAGAGAGGACGTCAAAAATTCATACCTCCTTTAGGATAGAAACAACTCTGTCAGTAGTGAAAAACTGAAACTGAAAAAAAAAACTGAAATGGTTTTAGTAACTTTGTAGTAGTTTTGAAAAATGAATCTCAAGGTCTCATGAAGATCCTTAAAGGACCTTCCTTTCCTGCACACTGGCTACTTTTTGGATGATTTGGTGATAGTAACACAGCGTCTGTTAGCTTAACCTCTTAACTCCAACACCAGCTAAGGCTGGAACAGTTCCTTCAATGATTCAGTTAAAAAAATCCTTGAAGCAAAATCTCTTGCCTAAATCCTCTCTTTATTTGATATAACTCCATACTGTTTCCACATGCCGCCACTTCTTTTACAGGGGACGGTTAGTGCGGTTGCACAACACTCTTCGGTTTACATTAACTAGGACCCAGAAAGTTGAAGAGTGCAAAATCCAAGGGAAGAGACCCATAATGTTAAACTTGGTGTAGTGGTACAGAAGGAAGAGAAAAAACAGAGAGCAATGTGGAGCTTGTGAAAGAGCTCTGTTTCGGCTGCTTTCTGCTCGGCCTGGAGAGTTTTGATAGATTTCCGTCTCTATTGGCCTTTTCAGGATCTCTCACAGTGCACCGCGGTCAAACCTCAGCAGATACAGTGTGGTGGAGCTGAAAATACCTATACCCGATTAACATAATCCATTCTTTATTGGAGTCACGGTCAGATGATCACCTGGAATCATCATGAACAAGGCTGAGTCCAGATGTGAGTAAGAGAAGCTGAAAAGATGCGCTTCACCGATGGGACAGTTTGGCTCCAAGCGTCTTTATACACCTCGGAGAGGAAAATACTGGAAGTTAGATGATGTACCGATGAAGAGATTTTCTTTGAAAGGAATCATGAGTTGGTGGACCCCAACTTTCCAGCTAAGAATATCTAGAAGGTTCTTGCTTGAATTTCTTTTACTATTATGATAATAAAGAAAACTGTTTAAAAACATGTGAGATTATGATCGAGCACTAAGTTGGACAAAAAGACTTTTAGATTATTCTTTCTTTATGTACTACATAAATACTACATTCCAATCATTTATTAATTACTTATTTATACAGGTGAGGCCCACTGAGCAACTCGTTTGACCTATTATACAATATAAAATACAAATAATATTCAACATTGTAGAACCCAATACTTCAAAAATAATGTATCAAGGCAGGCAGATTCATTCATTAGAAGCAAGATAACTCATCACGTATCTGTATATTCAAATCTGAAACGGATTACCAAGAGAACTTTTAACAATGCATTTATCCCATTAATTGAGGAAGTATTTCATCATTTATATCCAGCCCAAATACCAGCATCTGATATCTGGCCCATACTATGTGTGTGTGTATTTGTACTACAGGAACCAACACCAGCGTGACGGGAGTTGCATTTCCTTTGCAATAGATGGCCTCACTCTGAGCAGCCCAGTAAGCAGCAATAACATAAAATGGATGCAAGATGAGTTAAAAGAAAAAGTGGAATGACTGACACCACTTAAATGCAGCGCAATGTTCTACCCTAGCACATTCCACGCTAGCATCTTGATAAAACATCTGAAAACCAACCCAACGGCAGGTTCAAAGTGTTAGCTGGGAGCAGAGGGAAACTGTAAGCCCCAGCTCTGTAGCAAACTCTGGAGACAGACCAGCGTGGAGGAAAATTAACATGTTTACCCAACACATTGCCCTCTATGACCAGCCTTTGACTGTTGGTGATAACACAGGAATTCAGCATCTTCTCAGGTTACTGGGGCCAAGGTTTGAGATCCCAAGCCGTCATCACTTCAATGACAGCGGTGCCCTAACTACACGGTTTTGTGAAGAGACACGTCCACCACCTATTGTAAGGTGTTTCCACCCTTAGCATCACTGTGTTTGCCCATCGTCCCTTCTTATAGGGTAGACAAAGATTTTACGCCCCGGCATCCTGCATGAAAACAGTTTTGGGGTTCACACGCAAGCCAAGTAATCAAAGCTGTCTGACATGCTGCAGTAAAGCCACATAATCCACGTCATAACGCCAAAAACCTGATAAAACCATGAGTGATGCTGGACTGAGCCTGCCGTATGTTGCAAACATCCTTCAGGTGACTTCAGGTGAACGAGGGCCTGAAGCTAAGAAGATAATTTTAACATTCCACATCAGCCTCCTTCCACCTTGCAGATTTCCATGAGCAGCTCAACCAGCACATTAAAAACTCCAACAGGATGTGCAGACCTGCTAGTGTAATGTATTCTACATGCTACCGTCTCTAAATGTTTGTCAAATGATTTCCAAGAAGTGTAAAGGCAATAAAAAGCTCAAATGGGGCCTCTTGTGGTCAGTTTGAAAAAACAGTTGTATTGGTGCTTCACTAAAAAAAATTATTATTGCTGCTAAATGTTTCTACTTCTTTTCCTGAATACCGTGAGGTCATGGTTTGATAAACATGAAATAGTATTTTAACACACGATGGTGGAAGCAGAAAAAATGTGTCAGAATGAATGCAAGGAAAGAATAAACGTAATGTAAAATATCTATGTTCACATGGGGTTGCTTTAACCTTGCATAAATACATGTAAAGACTGTGGTGGTAATTTACCACAATCTCATATCATTACTGTAACAGAGCCTGAGACGGACCCTTGAGCATCCCCACCCCACCCCTACGTTTTATTTTTTTAATTGTGCTGTTTTGTTTACAGGTACTTTTGGCCTGTCTACTCTCTCTACAATCTGTTTAAGGTAAATGAGCCATGAAAGAGGCAGTCTCAGGTGTAGTAAAGTTGACAAACATGCAAGTAAAAACTAAACCGAAAATGTATTTTGGAGTAAAAAGAAAAACTAGTGATACTTCTTATGTCATTTTAATTATTTTTTTGTGATACAATGTTTTGTTTAGATTTAAGGGTTAATTCAACTGAAATCTTCAAAATCAAATATGAACTGTGCCGTAAATTGTTGACAGGATGATTTCATATTTTCAATAAAACAGAATAGGATTTGACTTTGTACCTCCAGCTTTGATGAGCGGCATGAAGTGAGTCAGCATGTCTCTGGTGGCGAAGAAGTTTGTCTTCAAAGTGACCTCAGCCTGCGTTCCAAAAGGGGCCGTGTCAGCCACTAAAGAGAGCGCATCAACATGATGTCAGAGTCAGATATTAACCAACGGCCAAATTAAAGACTTTCTTAATGAATTTCTGAACCTGAGTCTGTCAATTCACAAAGCAAAAACAGACCATTAATTTGAGCCCAAAGGGGAAATTTAATTATTTTTATTGCAGTTTGCAACACACATCATTTACCTTTAGAGTACCTACCAGCATGTTTTTACTCAATTTCAATAACATATTAAATATAGTAAGAGGAGGCAAATAAAACAGGTTACTCTGTTATGATATAGCACGAGTAAATGTAAATCGTCAATATTTGACCTCAGTTGTTCCAAAGCTACCTTTGAATGCTATCCCAGCATTATTGATGAGGATATCCACTCCTCCATACTTCTCCTTGAAAAAAGCCGCAGCTGTGGTGATGCTGTTCAGGTCGTTGATGTCCAGCTGGTGAAACAAGGGCTTCAGTCCCTCAGAAGCCAGAGACTCCATGGCAGCCTGACCTCGACCACTGCAGAAAGTTTCATTTAGTTAGTTGGTTCTGGAGGTTGAACATTTTGATTATGAATATTTTTTGCAGCCATCTCAGCTTACTCCTGGTGATAAGAGTTTTATGTGAAAACTGTTCAAAGTGTTTCAGTTCAGTAAAAATCTTCTGGGTCAAACAAGAGGGTAACAAAAGCAGCCAACCATAAATTCTGATAGAGACTCAATCAGTCTTTTACTGAGGTTCCTTATTAATTATAATTCTGAACATTCTTGATAAAAGAAAAAAAAAACAATACAAGGAGGTGAAATGAGAATAACACTTTTAACTTCTGCATATAAACTTATTTTAACAGGGACAATTCTCTGTTGCTCAGCTGTTGCCAAGGGAGCTACCTACACGTCTCTGGAAGTGAGGTAAACGTCTCCATGGAACTGCTTGCAGAGCGCTCTGACGATGGCAAACCCGATGCCTTTGTTACTTCCAGTGACGACAGCAACCTTGGTTGACATGACTGAAGGGAGAAGGACCAGAGCATAAAGTCCAACAGTGAACAAGCAACACCTTAAACAAACACATTTTTTTTCTCTAAAATTGGTCTTGCTGACAATTTTAAGTATACTGTATTTGTCTGATTATACAGCAGCAAAAAGATTGAAGTATTTTACTGCTTGTAAACAGATCAATTCTGAGGTTTGGCGAAATAAGGTTAAATTACCCCAACAATTATTGGTACCACCACACATACACACCTCATCTGTGTAGGCACTCATGCATCCTCTTCCTAAGTGATAACTTTTGGCACACGCTACACAAACTTAACTTGTTCCCTTAAGAATCTAGCAAAGTTGGGGACTTCTCTGATTATAGAATGCGTGACTGCGATCTTTTGCTTTCTCTGAGGTTTTTCCTGTGTTTCAAACGTGGCTCATTACTTGGGGAATACAGTTTCCGGTTACACTTGGTGCCACACAGCAGAGTAAAGTGACAATGATTTTTCAAAGGACTCTTCATCGGGTTTGTGATTATAGAAGTACTATGCGGTGAGCCAGAGATTGGAATTAGAAGAATGACCATTTGATCAGCTCTGAATGGAATGACCTCCGGTAATAAAGTAAAAAGCCTTGGTGTTATTTTTGACCAGGACATGTCATTTAAATCCCATATTAAACAGGTTTCTAGGATTTCCTTCTTTCATTCCAGAAAAATTTCCAAAATTAGAGAATCCTGTCCAGGATTGATGCGAAAAAAATAGTCCATGCATTTGTTACTTCAAGGGTGGCTATTGTAATTCTTTACTATCAGGATGTCCACAAAATGCAGTTAAAAGCCTTCAGCTGATTCAAAATGCTGCCAGCAAGGGGTTCTGATGAAAATTAAAAAAAAGAGATCATATTTCCTCCTATTTTTGCCTTTTCTCAATGGCTCCCTGTTAAATCCAGAATAGAATTTAAAATTCTCCTTCTCACATATAAAAGCCTTAAAGATCTAGGGTCCATCATACATCAGAGATCTGATTGTTCCATATGTTCCCTAACAGAGCACTTCGTTCTCAGACTGCAGGTTTAAATGGTGGTTTCCCAGAGTCTCTAGAAGTAGAATGGGAGGCAGATCCTTTAGTTATCAGGCTCCTCTCCTGTGGAACCAGCTCCAGTTTTAGTCCAGGGGGGCAGACACCTGTCTACTTTAAGGCTAGGTTTAAAAACTTTCCTTTTTGATAAAGCTTATAGTTAGAGTGGCTTAGGTTATCCTGAACTATCTCTGTAGTTATGCTGCTATAGGCTTAGGCTGCTGGAGGACATAATGACCACTTTCACCCTCTTCGCTACATTCTCACACTACTCTCCAATTTTGCATGATTTGCTGTTATTTCAGCTTTTAACTTTGTTCTCTCTCTTTTCTCTTCCTAGAAGCTACACCTGGCCTGACTCTGTGTCTACCTGTGACACCTTTCTGGAGAGGGGAATCCTCCAAGCTTCTGCTGGCAACAACTTAATGCTCACCCTCTACCGATGATCCACATGGCCCTGTCTTTTAGTGTTTAACCCTTTCTCTCTCCTAGACATAGCTATTGACTGAGCTTCTACTGTGACTAACTCTATGTGCTCTCTTTTAGACTCTAACCTTGAAAACTGGCTCAGAGTTTATCTGTTCTTTCTTTCTAGGTGAAACGACAAAAGGAGCTACATCCATTAACATTTACTTTTCCTTCCCATAGAAAGTACTCCTGGATCAGTGCTTCTTTGTTCTCTTTGTGTCTCTGATCTGTTCTGTCTAACCCCCAGTCGGTCGTGGCAGATGGCCGCTCACACTGAGCCTGGTTCTGCTGGAGGTTTCTTCCTGTTAAAAGGGAGTTTTTCCTCTCCACTGTCGCCACATGCATGCTCAGTATGAGGGATTGCTGCAAAGTCAACGCCAGTGACTGTCCACTGTCTCTACATGCTCATCCGGGAGGAGTGAATGCTGCAAGTCACTGACTGGATGAAATCTGCTGGGTTTCCTTAGATAGAAAAACTTTTTATCCAGTTTGAATAAATAACAGAATCTGACTGCACTGTTCAGTGATTAGGATTAATTGGAATGTATGTACCTGACTTTTGTGAAGTGCCTTGAGACGACATGTGTTGTGAATTGGCGCAATATAAATAAAACTGAATTGAATTGAATACAGTGGGTGTGATACTGAAAAAAAGACATCAAAACTAAGAGTTTCCACCATTTTCCCTCTATAAATAAACAGTTCAGCTTTTGATGCACTTTTCTGAGTAATAAAAATCAGATAAAGGTTATGAACAGACTTGGGGACAATCTTGTAATTGTTTTGTTTTCTGATGGATTTAAAACTGCTACCTCTAGCAAGAAATCTGCATGACATTAAAGAAAATAAACATGAACCATAATCAGTCAAAAGGGGAACTGAAAGGTCAGACCTTAAAGAAAACAAGAAATTGACACAGGTGAGGTAAAGTCTCATCAATGCATCTTAATAAATTCTGTGTGATGAAAAGTATCATATCATGATATCCAGGAACGGTTCAGTTCATCCCTTCAAAATCAAAAAATCAAGATGGCGCCGACGATGGCAGCCTCGGAGCTTCGCTCTCTCCTTGTTTTTGTATTTTGTGTGTTTATATGTTTTTCGAGCCACAGTACTGTGGTCTCGGGCCACAATTCGGTGGTCTCATTCAGTAGAGGAGGAACTTCTCAACATCAGAGAGTCCTCTCTTGGGATTTTTCACCATCTTTCATCCATCCGAGGTTCACTGAGCTTCTGGCAAGCGGAGCGGCGGCACTATAGGGGGATACTGCGCCGGAGGCGTCGGAGGGGAAAGCGTGCTGGCCCCCTGGTTAAAGCTCCGCAAAAGAGGACTTCGCACACCACTGCCTTCAATCCACCTGGCAAATGTCCGCTCTCTAAGCAAAAAGAGGGAAACGAGCTACTTCTTCTCACCGGTAAAAAAACTCGGACCTCCGCAGACAGTGGTTCTCTGCTTCACCGGACATGGCTGAGTGAAAACATCCGGACCGCGCACTGCTGATACCGGACTTCCAGCTGTTCAGAGGGGGATCGCAGGCGCGGAGCTATCGGGAAGAAGCGAGGAGGGGGGAATCTGCTTTTTATATAACGAAGCTTGGGGCAGAGACATAAAAGTGCTGGGGAAAAACATGTAGTCCGGATCTGGAGTCATTCTCCATAATCTGTAAACCGTTTTACTCACCGAGAGAGTTTTCCTCGTTCATAATTTAAACGGCTCATATTTTCCACCGCATGGCTGCACTTCTGCCACGGAAAAACATCTTGCTGAGCTGATACCCGACGTGGAGAAAACACACCCTGACTCTTTCATTATAATACTGGGAGATTTAACAGCGCAGGGTCTCTCAAAGCTCCCAAAATACAGACAGCATATTAAGGGTCCCACCAGAGACAAAAACACACTGGACCACTGTTACACAGCTTTTAAGGACTCATACCATGCTGTTACCCGGGCTGCTCTGGGGCTTCGGATCATTGCCTTATCCACCTCATCCAACTTACAGACAGAATACTAAGAGCTTCAAAACCGTGGTTCACACTTGCTTAAAAAGTGGAAGAGGAATCTGAAGCAGATGCTACAGGCCTGCTTTGAATGCACAGGACTGGACTGTTTTGTAACACCAGCCACTGATTTATAAACGAATAATGCTGTGGTGGAATCTTCCATACCACCTCAGTTCTGTGAGAAAAACATGTGTGTGCCAGGACCAAGAACTTCTGCCAGCTTTGGGGAAAAACAAGCAATGGAGTCACTCCCACACCTCAGGAATCTGCGCAGGGAGAGAAGGAAGCTCACTAGCTGTGGTGTTTGGGCGCGGTACAGGCAGCCAGGACAAAAGACTAACAAGGAGATCAAAGCAAGCAACGAGAAGCTATAGTGAGAGCTGAATACAGACCGTTCTCATGTGACACTTCGCTGTATGGACTCGGTCTGAGAAAAACCTGACTGCATACAGAAGCCCCACACACCCTTCCTGAACAAAGTCCTCGCTGGACCAACGTCTGGAAGGCGTCTTACTGCAGACATGGACAGGAAGCCGCTCACACCTCAAACCAACCCTCCACATCCCATGCAGGACAGGTTCAGTACAGCCAAGAAACCAACCCCCTACTTCATGATCCATCTGCACTGCACTAAAGATTCTCGAAGGATGATGTAAAAGGCTCTTTCAGGCATCGAAAACAAAGAAAGCTGGAGGGACCTGAAATAACGTCTCCCCATCATGCCTGAAAGGCCTGTGCGAATCAACTCGCTCCAATCTCTCACCCGGAATTCTTCAAAAGTCACTGGAGAAGTGTGAGGTCCCCTCCTGTTCAACGATGCACCTCATCCCACGTGCCCAAGAAAACCCACATCCTAGGATTAAATGACTACAGGCCTGTAGCCCATGACGTCTGTGGTCATGAAATCCCTTTGAGCGGCTGGTGTTGAAGCACCTGAAAGACAGCACAGGGCCGCTACTGGACCCCTGCAGTTTCTTACCAAGCAAACAGGTCGGGCAGATGGGCGTTAACTTAGGGTCGTACACTTCATCCTGCAACACCGGACCACCCAGCGGACTACGCCAGGAATCCTGTTTGTAGACTCAAGCTCGGCCTAAACACATCATACCCAGACATCCCCCAACAGAAGCTCAGCCCCGCTCACGCGTCCCAGCCCCACCTGTCAGGGGATCAAACAGCTTACTTGACGGACCGACTAAGCAGCAGGTTGAGGAATGGAGGAGATCTTCTCCCTAAAACAGATCAATAAGTATGGTGCCCCCCATGGGGTGTGTTCTATCCCCACTCCTCTTCTCCCTCTACACAAATGACTGACTCAAGCGGACTCGTCCGTGAAACTTCGAAAGTGCAGCTGACAACATTCAATTGGACTGATCCAGGGGAAAAAAAACGGTGAGAGTCTGCATAAAGGACAGGAGGTGGATCGGCTGAGTCGCTGGTGTAGCAGAAGATAACCGGAGCTAAACCAACTCTAAGACTGTCGGAGATGGTGGTGGACTTTCGGAAAACGCCACCTCCATACACCCCCTCACCAATCCTCAAACAAACGGGCCGGCTGTAGGATCACTTCAGTTCCTAGGAACCCAAATCTGATGAGGACCTGAGATGGTCTTCAACATAGACCACGTTCGGAAGAAGGCCCAGCAGAGACTGTACTTCCGAGGCAACTTAAGAAGTACACCTTTCACAGGAGCTGCGGTCCTCTTCTACACTGCCATCCTTCAGTCTGTCTGTCTTCATCCATTCCTTTTCCAAAGTTTTTTTTGTGGTTTGCGCTCATCCACAAACAGGACAGGTCAGACACACACCGAACCAATCAGGCTGCAGAGAGAATCATCAGGGCTGCCACTTCCTCATCCCGTCCTTTATACAGGTCCACTAGGGTCCGGAAAAAAAACCAAAGAGCTGCTAAAATCTCTGGCCAGGGACCCACACACACCCTGAACAAAAACTGTTTAGAGTTCTGCCTCAGGCGACGCTACAGAAACGACTGTTCACAAAACAGCAGCCACAGAAAACAGTTCTTCCACAGCTGTTTGCTCTGTTGAACTTCAATTAAAATACACAACAACACATACAGATGTGCAAATGCGCCTTTTTATTTATATATGTGTATATTGTACATTGTAATATGCATATTCGTAGTGCAAAAACATAAAACCAAAGAGCAAAGTTGACCGGAAGTTCCATAAATTCATTGTGTGGTATGTAAAAACGTGCAATAAGCTGATTCTGATTCTGATTTCATGTCTTCACAGTTTTGTTCATTTAATACCAGACGTCTTCAGGGGTGAAATTAAGCGGTCTACCACGGAATGTCTCATACCAAACGTCTGTCAATCCATATCCACCAGGAAAGTCATACCAGCTTTGACAACTGACTATTTACAATAATTTACTGTAATTTACTGTATGAAAATGTGGCAATGTGATTACAATAACAAATATTTAGTAGCAGGAGAGTGATTAGATTATTCTAGTGTGATCAGGGGTCATAATTAGTCAAATTTTAGAGTCATGGGGCTCAGATGGGGATCTGAATTTTTACAACCAATTACCTCCACATTTCATGTAAATACTTAGATAAAACACTGGTTTAGGTACACAGGTACAAAGTGGTTTGTTTACATGTATGACATGGAAGTAGAAAGGAACAGAATGGTGATTCGAAGGTACAAAATGGACAAGGGGCAAATTTACCCAGAGCCGTTATATCCATTATATAAAGTTATAATGCTTTTCTGTTTTCGAGCACAACAACACACAGTTAGTGTTTTTCGTGTATTGTTATAGACATTATGGTGACTCTGAAGGTCATATTATTGACCCACAATCCTGAGCCTATATGGCATTACTGATCACAGTGGTGTCTGGCCTGAGCAAGCTGAAACTATCCCCAAAACTGCTTAAATATTATAAAATCCAGCCCTAATAATTAGTTTAAACTGGTCAATAATTATTAGAAACATTAAATCCCTACATGGAGAGACTGATGATTTTTCATAGACACTCCTTTAATACCCAATGGTGTCCCCCTGTCTTTTAAAATACTGTATTTTAAACCATTTCTGGTTTTCTTTGCCTTTCATACATTATCATGAATCTGCTGAAATTACTTTCAAGATCTGATTTAATGTCAATAAAATTCCCTTATTTACTCCAGAAACTATTTGTTTTCTTATTCTTGAAACCAACAAGGAAAGTACAGATCTGTCTGTGTTTGTAGTTTAAATTGAAATACGAGCACCTACTTTATGAAGGACAACATTATGCCTATTTATGTAAGCCTTTGGCTACAGACTGCTAGACGTGAACCGGTTTAGCCTGAATTCTTCAATGTCTGCCCTATCTCCACTTATACCAAAAATCATACTACATTTAACATTATGACCAACTCGGAGAATCTAACGCACTGTTTAAACAATAATGTTAGGTAAAACTAAAATAAATCCATGAAGAGTTTGCGCCTGCTGCAAGTTTTATGTTACATAATTATGACTTGCACTTTTGAATGTCAACGTGAAACATTTTTACTTTTTTTACAACGAATTTTTACAACGAATAGACATAAAAAAAACAATCTCAATTAATAATGCAGATTGGTGAAGGCGACTTACTATAATCTTGTGTCGAAGCTGAATAGCAGACCACACCGAGCAGTAGCTCAAAATACCAGACAATACGAGACGAGTCTTCTTCCTCTTCCTCCTCCTCCTCCTCCTCCACCTCCTCTTCTTCTTCTTCCTGTTATTTATTTGCGGTTGGCAAACAACGTAATGGTTCTTTACCGCCATCAACTGGTAAGGAGTGTGGGCCGAATGTGGCTCAAAATAATAAAAAAAATCAGATCCTATCAAACAAATTAATCTTAAAAAAAAAAGAATATGGCCTGATAGCTTTTACTTGAGTCTTTCTGAAATAAGTCAATAAGGTCTAGTTTTATTTTCATATTATTAAGATTTTGAATTAGTTGATTTCTCTTATAATGATAACACAATGCAAAAATGTGTTCTATTGTCTCATCTTCCCCACAGACAGTCACATTTCCCTGTCTGCTGTTTCCCTGTTATAATAAAAGGTTCTGTTTAGTCCACTACACCCAAGCACCTGTATAGATTCTTAGAGCCTAATACAGGACATGGTTTAATTAATGGAGGTTTATGTCTGCTGAATTGTAAACTATACACATGAGCCAGATCTGACCTAATAAACCCAGTATAAATGGATTTTAAGGAATATTTGTCAACTTCCCAGTCACTTCCAGCAAAACACCTCATAATGTGTAACACTTTCTTAAACTGATCTATTATTGAGACGAGAGAGTGGTCTGTATGCAGACATAAAGTGGAGCTCCACAGAAAAAGGAAGAGATGAACGGGAAATACAAAATTTTTGGAGTAGGAACACTTTTAAGATAGCTTTAAAAATATATAGTTTTTAACTCGTGTGGAGGAATATTTTTTAACTCAAGTGTAACTCAAGAATAGTTTCAAATGTCTAGCTGGAGGTTTGTTACGGACTGGATGACGCAAGACTGCACAATATTCTGGTGGGAAGAAGTCAGTGGATTGAGGAGGTAGCATGGTGGAGCTGTCTGCTTCTTCTATAGTAAGCAGGGCACGAGGGCGGTATAGAGCCAGTCTATCCTGATGCAGCACCACCAGCCACCTACAACTAGGCATGCATACCTGGTACACAACCTCTGTCAGCCATGCCAAAATTTCAGCAGGCCTTTGCCAGTGACTGCACAACTTGGGAGAGACTTCTTTTCTGTGGACTGGGCAAGACGCCCACACCTTGTCCCCAGGTGCGAATCCGTGGCCCTGACACCGGCTGTCATTGACATGCTTTTGCGGTAGACCAAAGCTGATCTGAGTGCGACAGGTATAATCATGGACCACCTGCAGCCAGTCCTTCAATCTCCAAAGGTAGTCCATCTATTTTCCTCCAGCAATTTCAGGCTCTGGTGTTGTGCCAAACACCAACTCCACTGGAGTCCATAACTCTCGCCCAAACATGAGAGCAGCTGGTGTGCACTGGCTGGACTCCTGAACAGCAGTTCGATAGGACAAAGGAAGATGGTGTTGGTGGTGTTGGCTGGTGACGATGGCTAGCTGGATAGCCAGGGTGCGACTGAAGCATTCTACCAAACCATCACTCTGAGGATGGAGTGAGGAGGTCCATGTCTTCTTCATCATGAGCCGCTGACAAACCTCACTGAAGACCTGGGATTCAAAATTATGGCCCTGGTCACTGGAGTTCCCGCAGGCACTCCAAAGCGAGTGAACATCTCCTCCACCATCTTCTCCTCAGTGGTAGTGGTGCTCTGGTCTGGCACTGCATACCCCTTAGGCCACTTTGTAAAGTAGTCCATGGCCACAAGGACATAGTGATTACCAGCATCTGTGACTGGAAAGGGGCCAAGAACTTCCACTCCAACTCATTCTATTGGAGACCCAATGCAGTGGGAACATGAGAGCGCTGGGTTGGTCCTTTCTGTTCAGTACAGGTGTTGCAGCAGTGCATATGCAACTCTGCATCCTGTCGACAGCCAGGCAAGTTGTACCGACTCCTGAGATGATAGAGGGTCTTTGTGTTCCCAAAATTTCCAGCCCCCACCCATTCTCCTGGTGATGGCTCAGTTGTCAGTCGTTAGTGGGAGCTGCCCCTCACTGTTGTTGGAGGTCTGAAAGGCGGCAACGGTCGGCAGAGCTTGGTAACGTTCCTCTTGTCTCTGGTAGTAGCGATAATGCTGGGCATTATCTGGACATTAGAGTAGGCCATGACCAGGGCTGTTCTGAGGGAAGCCTTGATGTGGTGGAAGGCAGGCATGCAAGCGCTATCTCAATGAAAGGGCAGCCTCTTGTCAATCAGGTGGTGGAAGGGGCTGGCAATAAAGTCAAAGTCCTTCATGAAGCATCTATAGTATGAAGCCAGTCACTGACATTTGCTGGGGTGGGCCAGTTTTGGATTAGCAGCTATTTTGGCTGGATTAGTGACAACACCATGGGCACTGATAATTTGGCCCAGAAACTCTGTCTCCCTTGTTAGCAGACGGCATTTAGCTGGATTTGGCCGCAACCCAGCTTGTCCAATTGCTGAGAAGACTTCACGGAGGTGGAACACGTTTTTTCAAAGTCACTGACATGCACCAACAAGTCATCCAAGTAAACCACACAGCGATAAGGAGAGATGTCCTCCAACACCATAAGCCGCTCAAATGTTGCTGGTGCATTACAAAGTCCAAAAGGAACCATCTGGAACTGCCACAGCCCCTGCCCAAGAGTTATTCCAATCTTTGGTTTTTCCTCAGGGGCCAGCTCCACTTGCCAGTAGCCGCTGCGCATACTCAGGGAACTATACCAGCTGGACCTCGCAATACAGTCAAGGGCATCATTTCGAGGGAGCGGATAAGAGTCTTTCTTTTTTGCTGCATTAAGGCATTGATAGTCCACACAGAACCGCCAGTCACCTCCCTTCTTCTTAACCACAACCACAGGGGCTGCCCATGGGCTGTCAGATAGCTCAATCAATCCAGCAGTCTGTATTTTGTCTCCTCTGCCACCTGTTGCTTGGAAAGAGCCAGCTGATGTAGGTGCCGGTGTCAATGGTGTGTTGGACCAGCCCTGTTTGCCTGCAGTCCTCATCTCTAGCAGCGAAGATGTCCATAAAGTCATCAAGAAAGTTATTTAGCAAAATGCACTGCAATGAATCAAAGTTCTCACTCCTGCAGTGCCACGGGTCTTGAAACGCTTCATTAATATTAGCATAAGGGGTGTCAGCAGGCTTGGTGATAGTGGCAGGTGGTGCCAGTTTGCTTTTGAGCAGTGGCGGGGAGCTGGTGGAGTAACTGCAGAGGCTTTGAGATGTGTTGCAATGGTTTTGACAGTGTATCTGTGAGCTTCTCTTATTTTCTTCTATCACACTTGATGTGCCACTGTCTGGGCCAAGGGTGATGGCTGGACCTGACACATCAATGTAAGCCCCCCAACAGGCAAGCAAATCCAATCCGATAAAACAATCAGGCAGCCTGAATTTATGCATCAGCTTTTGGTCTCCCACCTGAATAGAGCACTTTCTTCCCTTTCATGGCAGTCCTGTCCCTAGTTATGGTTATTAGATGAATCTCAGTTGGTGACCACAATGTGGTCTGTACTTTGGTCCTACCCACAACAGCACACTATGACAGATGATGTCAGGATATGCTCAGTGTCTATGGATATTGTGTGATGTATGTTTGAGTGACGAACTAAATCTTTGGGTTATTTCAATTCTTTATTGAAGCTATGTTTAGACAATTGGAGAGACATTCTCGTGAAGCAGAGGGACTGGTCATCATTTCTGGGTAAACCAAGTGCTGGTTCCTCCTGTTTAGTGGAACAAGCACTCCTGATTTGTCCTCTCAGCAGGGCAGGGCAGCAAAAGGGAGAGACATGCTCTTGGAGCAAACCAATGAGATTAAGAGGGTAGTGCCTTGAAGAAGTATGCTAAATTTAATTTGTTCATTTGATTGACCTCAGATTTCTATAGTCATATTTATATGTATTTATGTAAATATTTATTGGATACAATTTATCGTTTTTGGTGTTAGATTTGTGTAAATACTGTTAATTTCTTGTTTTCTAATTACCTCCTTTCTTGGTTTCTTCCTGTGAGTCACTCAGTGCAGACTGGGTATAAAACGCAGCTAGTTACTTTCAATGTTAAGGAGTTGGTATACACATGACCTGCAGTTTAACAATAAATCCACCTAAAACGTTTTCATTGTACTGCATCTCGATTAAACACTGAGCCTCTCCCAGTCAAAACTGACAGTCCCAGAGTCTGGAGGAACAGTGGAGAGGCACATAATCCATGTTGCTTGAAGTCCAGAGTGAAGTTTCCACAGTCAGTGATGGTTTGGGGTACTGGCTGGTGTTGTTCCACTGTGTCTTCTGAAGTCCAAGGTCAATGCAGTCATCTACCAGGAAATTCTGGAGCATCTCATGCTTCACTCTGCTGACAAGCTTTATAGAGATGATTTTTTCATTTTCCAGCAGGACTAAGTACCTGCCCACACTACCAAAGGTACAAAAAACTGGTTCAGTGACTATGGTGTTACTCTGCTTGATTGTCCAGCAAACTCGCCTAAGCTGAAAACCATGGAGAATCTCTGGGGTTTTGTCAAGAGGAAGATGACAGACTCCAGACCCAACAGTGTAGATCCACTTTAGATTCAATTAAATGATTATTAGACCTATTCACAAATAGAATCAAGAATTAAGTTATTAGTAATCATGCTAATGTATTTTAATGAGAAACAAAAACATAACTTGAACATACATATGACCAAGCAAGATATATTATCTAACAATCAAAGTAAAATGTCTAACATGTCAAAAAATAAAAAATTATTAGACTGATTAAAATGCCGACTTTATCAAGAGTCTATCAGTGTTTGTCTTTGGATTAATTTTGCCTGACTAAATGTGTGTTTCTTGTCTGGTTCTCTGCACTTCCCTGTTGCTGTTGCCAGTAATTCTTATTAGATTAGGTTCATGGTTCATTTTGGTGTTTTGATATTTCTGTTATTCTCTGTGTTCCCACTCATCAGTGTTAATTGGTCTCCCTCCTTCAGTTGCTCTACATTCTCCCTGCCACCAGCTGTTCCACATTTCTCCTGATTAGAGCTTTTAGTTCATTGGTCATTCTCCACACTGCGTCTGTATTTAAACTGTCTGGTTTTCATTGCTCACCACTGGATCCTACTGTTTGGCATGCAGTGTTGCCCACCTGCTCCATGCCACTGGTTTCATCCTCTTCTCATTGCCCATGTTCGCCGTTCTTTATATTCCTTTGTAAGTCATTTCAGTTCTATTATTAAATATTCAACTCACCAGACTGCTCTCACACTCCTGCTTGCACGTTGGTCATACAAAACCTCAGCTCAACATGACATTCCTATCCTTAAATTATTTATTAAATTTCCTTTTCATAAAGCTGAAACCAAATCCTATAGTTATGTTGAAGTTCAATGACTTCCACATTGTTTAAAGTGGAACTAAACCCCATGTAAAAGAATAACTACGCCCCCAGACAAATTTTGAAAAATATAATCAAAGTGGCCAGTGTGGGGATGGGCGGAGGGGTTAAGCAGGGGTGCGGTAGGAGGACGAGGGAAAGGGGCAGCACCCCCCTTATCATCAGAGGTTATAAGAGGCTTTATTGTATGAGGGGTCAAAGTAACAAAAATTAACTTGAAATGAATTGATGGTGTGAAATACTGAACATGGTAAAATTGAGTGCCGTAAAAACGAACATGTGATTAATTTTGCCTCTGTGAAAATTAGAATCCGTGAATTTGGAGGTCATTAACATGATAACATGGTACATATTAATGTTATAATTAATAAAGTTATCAAATTTAACGTTGCCTGTTTTCATTTGCCTTGATTTTAATGCCTCCATTTTTACCACTTCAGTTTTATCATTCATCACGCTCACAGTGTAATTTTTGTTACTTCCAGTAGATCGGAATATCGCAGCAGCTCTGGCGCGAGCCAGAACACGCTATGAGCGCGTGTTTGAGTAAGATGGTTTTACCCGAATGCAGGGGTTGTGACGTAAGCATATACCAGGCTGTACCATTTGAACCAATAGGAAAATTCAACTGCAGTAACCAACTCACAGAGGGCAGCACTAAGACGGTTTTTATTGCAAATATTGCAGAATTACACCATAAAATAAAAAAAAAATAGTACAGTAACATAAAGGATAAAAGACAAGGACAAGTTTATACAGTTTATCTGCAAAAAAAGTTGATTTGAGGTTCAGATCCTCTTTAAAGTAAAAAAGTAAAGCTTAGATTTGGCTTTACAGTAAAAGCAGATAATACAGAAAGATAAAACAATAATTTTACCTTTACAAGATATTTGAGGGGAGCTACCTACTTATCTATGAGGTCTGTGAGGTAAATGTCTCCTTGGATCTGCTTGCAAAGTGCTCTGACTGTGACCAACCCTATGCATTTGTTACTTCCAGTTAAAATTGCAACATTGGCTGACATTACTGTGGAAGGAGGGAGATCAAAGCAAGAAGTCAAACAATGTACTCCTGAAAGACTGGTTTGCACCCTAAACACACACCTGCCATAAATAATACATTCTTTCCATCCAAACCAACTCCGGCAACTCGAATAGGATTGGTTTGAAGTGGAAAACCTGCTGTGTCATTATGACAACTTAAAGGAAGGAACAAATGAGCTAATAAAATAGTAAAACATTAAATACACTTCTCAAAAAAATAAAGGGAACACTCAAATAACACATCCTAGATCTGAATGAATGAAATATTCTCATTGAATACTTTGTTCTGTACAAAGTTCAATGTGCTGACAACAAAATCACACAAAAATCATCAATGGAAATCAAATTTATTAACCAATGGAGGCCTGGATTTGGAGTCACACACAAAATTAAAGTGGAAAAACACACTACAGGCTGATCCACCTTTGATGTAATGTCCTTAAAACAAGTCAAAATGAGGCTCAGTATTGTGTGTGGCCTCCACGTGCCTGTATGACCTCCCTACAACGTCTGGGCATGCTCCTGATGAGACGGCAGATGGTCTCCTGAGGGATCTCCTCCCAGACCTGGACTAAAGCATCCGCCAACTCCTGGACAGTCTGTAGTACAACATGACGTTGGTGGATGGAGCGAGACATGATGTCCCAGATGTCCTCAATCGGATTCAGGTCTGGGGAACGGGCGGGCCAGTCCATAGCTTAAATGTCTTCATCTTGCAGGAACTGCTGACACACTCCAGCCACATGAGGTCTAGCATTGTCCTGCATTAGGAGGAACCCAGGGCCAACCGCACCAGCATATGGTCTCACAAGGGGTCTGAGGATCTCATCTCGGTACCTAATGGCAGTCAGGCTACCTCTGGCGAGCACATGGAGGGCCTTGTGGCCCTCCAAAGAAATGCCACCCCACACCATTACTGACCCACTGCCAAACAGGTCATGCTGAGGGATGTTGCAGGCAGCAGATTGCTCTCCACGGTGTCTCCAGACTCTGTCACGTCTGTCACATGTGCTCAATGTGAACCTGCTTTCATCTGTGAAGAGCACAGGGCGCCAGTGGCGAATTTGCCAATCCTGGTGTTCTCTGGCAAATACCAAGCATCCTGCACGGTGTTGGGCTGTGAGCACAACCCCCATTTGTGGACGTCGGGCCCTCATACCATCCTCATGGAGTCGGTTTCTAACTGTTTGTGCAGACACATGCACATTAGTGGCCTGCTGGAGGTCATTTTGCAGGGCTCTGGCAGTGCTCCTCCTGTTCCTCTTTGCACAAAGGCGGAGGTAGCAGTCCTGCTGCTGGGTTGTTGCCCTCTTACGGCCTCCTCCACGTCTCCTGGTGTACTGGCCTGTCTCCTGGTAGCGCCTCCAGGCTCTGGACGCTAAGCTGACAGACACAGCAAACCTTCTTGCCACAGCTCGCATTGATGTGCCATCCTGGATGAGCTGCACTACCTGAGCCACTTGTGTGAGTTGTAGAGTCCGTCTCATGCTACCACGAGTGTGAAAGCACCACCAACATTCAAAAGTCACCAAAACATCAGCCAGAAAGCATAGGTAGTGAGAAGTGGTCTGTGGTCCCCACCTGCAGAACCACTCCTTTATTGAGTGTGTCTTGCTAATCGCCAAAGATTTCCCCCTGTTGTCTATTCCATTTGTACAACAGCATGTGAAATTGATTGTCAATCAGTGTTGCTTCCTAAGTGGACAGTTTGATTTCACAGAAGTTTGATTTACTTGGAGTTATATTGTGTTGTTTAAGTGTTTATTTTTTTGAGCAGTGTATATATTAACTCCAACCATTCCAAAGTTGTAATACAGGTAGGCAAATCTACATTTGGGCTGGATATGGGCTTTAATTCCACTACTTTTTGCTTCAAGTGAAAACAGAGGCAAGGCAAGTTTATTTTATAGCACCATTCATTTACATGACAAACCAAAGTGCAAAGAACAGAGAGGTCCCATTGTTTTTTAAAGGAATTTCTGCTGAATCCAAGATTTTCAGGTCAAGTTTGGGTAAACAAGATACAAATGCATGAGCATAATCTTACATTCAAACTTACTATCACTATCAGTGCTTTGTAAAAGTATTCATACCTTGTGAACTTTCTTACATTTTGTCACAGTTTAACCACAAATCTCACTGTTTTTCATTAGGATTATATGTTTCAGACAAAAAGTTAAGCATATCAGTGAAGGGGCCGGAAAAGATTGGAAGTGCTTACGTAGAAGGCAATTGGACTTCCCCTCTTGTTTCTTGGAGATGTTTCACCTCTCATTCAATAGGCTTCTTCAGTTCTGTTGTTTGGATGAGGGGTATGTCCTGGATGACTGAGAATATACACCAATGTCAAGATAGCATTTCTTAATTGTTGGTTTTTTCAAATAAAAATCTAAAACATTGTAGGCTGAGGCAATATTTGGTAGAACCACTTTTTGCTACAAGATCTTTTGGGGAATCTCTCTACCACCTTTGCAAATCTAAAAACAGAACATTTTGCCAACTTTTGTTACAAAATAGTTCCCGCTCTGTCGAACGGGATGTAAAGCATCTGTGTGCAAATTGTTTGAGTCTTTTCTTTCTCCATTGGATTAGAATCTAAAATTAGATTGAAAATCTGATGGGCCCATAAAGGAGGTCAACTAAATATAACTCTACTCAAAATGGGAACCTACAGACTATTAACTAAGGAAACAAAGTTTACACAACATAACTCAAAACTGACTTAACACAAAGACGCAGAAGGTTAACCTACATAGTGATTTGGTCCGACTATTTACATACAATAGGGGAACCAGAACTAAACATCAATACTACTTAAGAAGCAAATTATGTAACTTAAACTACCTTCCGAGTAGCGGTTGGTCCTGCTGAGCTGGCATGCTTTCAAAGTCCTCAGCTCTTGGCCATGCCTCTTGCCAGGACAGGAAGCAGCCAACTCCCCAAACCAGGTAACTCAAAAAAGAATAAAACCACACAGTGCTATTAGGTGGGTCGTCTGAAGTAAAGAAATTAATGAATAACTTGACTAAAATACATGTTTAATTGCATAACAAAATCAACTAATGAGATGAGTGTGTTGACTGATTTTTACTAAACTCTAACAGTAGCTCTGGCTGTAAATTTAGGGATTTTGTCCTGCTGGCAGGTGAATCTCCACTCCAACCTCAAGTCTTTCCAGCCTCTTACAGGAACAGACTCAGGATAAAGAAAAGTAAGGCTGCAGATAAACATGTGAAAACAACTTCATAGTTGCGTTTTATAGAGCAGAAAGCCTAGTAAGCATCTGCATTTTATGAACTGCTACGTCATTATTTCCAAAAAATGTGTTTAAAAAACCTTATTTTGTTGTAGCATTAAAAAAGTACTCATCTTGCATGTGGATAAGAGATGCCATCGCAGTAGGAAATCTACATTTTACAAACGTGTAGAGAGGGCCAAAAAGTTTTGAAAATGCTCCTTTTTATCTAATGTTGACGCCCTCACCTGGTATGTATTTATCTGCTCTTTTTATGATCTCAGACAATAATGTTTCTTCTCTTTTTAAAGATATGATACAGATTGGTAGATGAAGAGGAAGAACTAGTAAAGAACTTCCTAAATGTCCCTGGATCAACAAAACAGATTTAAAAGATGGATTCCGCTAAAAGAGTGACATAAAATTGACTTTCTGTTTATAATACCCTAATAAAAACCGTAAACTAAAATGTATACATTATAGATGCCAATTAAGAAATGAAGTAGAACTGAGAAGCGAACAGCTCCAGAGAAACTATAGGCTGTCGGCTGGCTGCACCGCGCAGCTGTACTACGCATACCCGGAAAAATAAAGAGGCAAAGAAGCTAGCAAAGCATGGCTAGAAGGTCCACCATCGATTCTTGACTGGTAAGTGTTTTATCCATACAAACGTAATTCGTTTACCTGTATTTATGAACAGTTGCCCTTAGTGCTGGTATGATAAGGTATAAACAAAATATGATGGTTTTCATATGGAAGCCTGGCCTTCAAGTATTTATGGTACTATTCTGTTTCTAAAGTCTTAACATGGGTAGCACAGACACTTCATTGTTGGCGCATTAAATATTAGCTACTAAGACTAATGAAGCATATGATCCCGTTAATAGGACCGAAAAGAGAAAAGATGTTCCTGGTTGTTCTGATTCAACAATCAGAAAGTAAGTACGTTGGTTAAACACCCTAACTATTGGAGAGTGATCTTTATATGAGATGAAATATTTGTTGGATGAAGGATGAAGATGTTTTCTAAACATAAATCTTACCAGTGTGGCGTGCCTTTCTACCTTTTACATTTTTGTAATGTCTAAGAATAAAATCCAGTGCAATCAGTTGCCCCGAGAGGTCACCTAATTAGTAAATAGATTCCGCTGCGATGTACTGTAATCTCAGTATAAATCCAGCTGTTCTGTGAAGGCATCAGAGGTTTGTTAAATAACATTAGTGAACAAACAGCATCAAGCTGACCCAGGAACACAGGAGACAGGTCAGAGTTGAAGTTGTGGAGAAGTTTTCCACCTCAACTGACTGTCTGGACAAGGCCCATTCTTGAAAGAAAGTCATAAGAAGTTACATTTGAATTTTTCCACAAGTCAAACCGAGAACATGTAGAAGAAGGGGCTCTGGTTGGGTGAGAAAAAAATAGAAGGTTTTTGCGAATGCCTTTTTGTGGTGGAAAAATAACATTGCACATCACCCTGAACACATCGTTTCTACTGGTAAACATGTAAGTGGCTGTATCATGCTGTGTGGATGACTTTATTTAGCAGGGCCAAGGAAAAAGATCACAGCTTGATGATGTAAAAATAGATGGAGCTAGATACAGGACAATACTGGAAGAAAACCAGTTAGACACTGCAGAAGGACTTGTTGACTCAGGAAACCTGAAGACAGACAATGCCACACCTTTAATATTTTTGTTTGAAAAGGAAAACAAAACATGTCAGAATATTTATTATGTTATCCTGGAAATAATGTTGTGTATGCATCAAGTCATTAAAACAACCTAAGCTTGATTAATAATAAGAGGTTACTTAAACACGATGCTAGTCTGTAAGAAAACAGAGAAAAGGTCACACCCACAGCAATCAGAAACAGGTCATCCAATCTGTTCAGAACTTAACAGTGTGAAAGTGTTGGTAGCAGTCATGTCAAATGTCTACCAGACAAGCCTGAGCAAGTCAAAGATCAGCAATCTTCTGACCATAAATTTAAGACAGTAATATGGTCAGTAGATTTGAAGAAGGAAGCGAAATATTTTGTAACAATAAGCTTTGGTTAGTGGGACACTTGTTTTATTTTTAGTTTTGTCCTGGTCCTGAGTCAGATGAATTTTCTGTCTGTACACACGCTGATCTGTCAGACAGAAAAGTGTGAGACTTTTTCACTCTTGTAGATTATGATGACCTTTAGTGTAAGTTAAAATGTCATTCTTATGTTTACTCCCCACAGGACTTGGTGGAAGCCATGAGAGGTCACAGCCACAGATTAGGAAGGGCTGCGAGAAAGAGGAGCCGGAAACGTTACAGCACCATCCATTCAGGCAGGAAAGAAGTTCTAGTTCCTAGTTTCACTGCAGTAAACCTGACTCATCACAGACACATTAACACTCTTCATCTCTCTCTGAACTGTCAGCCTCTCTAAGTCATCAGACACAGTACATAAGACTCATGAAGTTTCTCCACCAGAGAGGATTCACTTCAACGCTCCTGCAGCCAGCACTGTTCTCTGGTACGACTCTGCTCTCCTGCTTTAGATACACTAGCTTTATAAATAGTCAGGTCAGCAGGTGTTAGTTGTTATCTCCTTGATGAGACTTTCTGTTGGTGTTATTTTGCACCATCAGCAGCATTGAGAACGTATGAGAGTGACATATTTTGCAAATTTGAAGGATCTTCAGTTGTGTTTTTAGCTGTTCTTGATAAGGATGCTACCTCAGTTTGTGTGTATTTTCATTCAGATACAGGCAGAGGACTGCAGACTGTCCAAACTATCAAGGTAATATTTTAACATATTTGTAATATCTGGTTAGAAACGCTTTGAATCAAGCGTATTGGTATTTTGTAAAGCGTTTTTATGTTTCATATCTGCAAAGATGTCCATCCAAACTTCTCCACCAAACTGAGCTTATTATCATCATCCTCTCAGTAACTAAACAGATTGTTTCCTAATCTCTAAATTATCCTAGACAAAGAGTTTCCCTTATACACTTAGTGATATTTGTCGTTTGGGTGAACTCTATGGAAAACATAAAAACTTCAAGCTACAGTGAAACTATATCATGAAATTAGAGCATTTAAGTAGGAGCATAAAATGCTGGTTTCTTAATTTCAAACAACTTATTGAAACAAAAGCCAACAACAGCGGTGGGTATACCACAATTTCTCAATAACGTGTCATGTGATCTTGAGCATCAATTACAGCTTGACAACATCATCTCATGGTGTTCACAAGTCGACGTATTGTCTGCTGAGGCATAACATCCCACTCTTCTTAAAGGGCGGCTCTAAGGTCTTTGAGTTTCTGGGGTACGGAATTACGAGCCTCTAGACAGCGACTCAGCTGATCCCATTGGGTTTCTATGTAATTCAGGTCTGGAGAAAGCACAGGTCACTCCATTCGATGTACCCCAGTCTCCAGCAGCTGTTTCCTAATGATCCGATGAGGAGCTGAAGCATTGTGGTCCATGAGGATTAAATTTGGCCTGTGTTGTTCATCCAGAGGCACGACTGGATTTTATCAGAGAACAGCACTGAGGCCCACTGGTCCTTTATCCAGCATAAACACTCCCTGGCCTGCCTGGTGGTGTGTTCAGGTACCCTTAAAGGTCATCTAGCACGCAGATCACCCTGATGTGAACGGTTTCTAATGATCTGATGTGACACTTGGGTGCCTCTCACCTCCATTAAATGTGCCTGGAGATGAGTGGCATTCATCATCTGGTTCTGCAGAGTTCTGTTCCCAATGAAGCGGTCATCAATGTAGGATGTGTTCAAAGGACGTCCATTTCTATGCCTTTCTGTGACTCTGCCCGTCTCTCTGGATCTCTGTTGCAACCTGCTGATGACACTCTAAGCTCAGTGGCCACTTCTTTGTTCATCTCAGAACATCGTGTTTGAAGCCTTGCAAAGATGAGGTATTGCTGGTCAATTATTAGGTGTCGTCTTGGTCTCCTGATGTCAACATGTGAATACCACGATGAGGAGGACTGTATAAATACCAGTTAGGACTGAACCAGAAAATTTCTCGGTTGATTCATGAATCAAACACCAGTTGTGAATTTTTCCTTTAAGCTCCTTGTTAGAGAACAGCAAGTTGTAAAAAACTACCGAAACATTAAACAGTTGGACATGTGCATTCAAAAGTTTAGAGAAGGTCACATTAGGTTCACCTGTAAAGGTTATAGTGCATGTAGTCAACACTAACGCGAAAACTGCCTTCAAAGATCACCTAAGTAGTTGATAGTCTGCCTGTGGGTAACTTAATCCCTGTATAAATCCAGCTGTTCCTCAGAGGTTTGTTGAGAACATTAGTGAACAAACAGTATCATAAAGACCAAGGAACCGAGCAGACAGAAAGCTGGGGAGACGTTTAGGGTTGGGTTATAAAACAATATCCCAAGCCGTGAACATCATCAGTCCATCTGATTATACAAAGAGAACGGTACAACTGAGAGCCTACCAAGACATGGCTGTCCTCTAAATGTTTTAATTAATCAGAGAAGCAGCTAAAATGCCCATGGTAACTGGAGAAGCTGCAGAGATCCACTGCTCAAGTTGGAGAGTCTGTTAATAGGACATCTATTAGTCGTGTACTCTTCTAAAATGGTCTCCATGGAAGCATAGCAAGAAGAAAGCAATTATAAGTCCTAGAAGGGGACACAGCAGAAGATGGAAGAAGGTGCTTTGCTCAGATAAGATCAAAACTGAACTTTTTGATCTACATGCATAGTGGTAAGTGTGGTGGAAAACCAACAATGCACATCTGTCTGAACACACCATTCCCAAGGCCAAACATAGTGATAGCATCATGCTGCAGGGATATTTATGTTTAAAATGCCCAATCAAAGTCCAACAACTAAATCAGATGGGAATCTGTGAGACTTGAAAGCTGCTCTTCACAGGTGCTCTCCATCCAATCTGACTGAGCTCTTACATAGAAGAATGAGCAGAAGTATTTGGATGTTCAAAACTGGTAGAGCTCTGCCTCAAAATGCTTGCAGCTGTAATTGCAGTGAAAGGTAGTTCAACAAAGTAAGCATTGACTCAAGGTCGCTGAGGAAACGGGTACGCCACACTCTTTTGATTTTTATTTATAAACAATTCCCAAAACCATGTATTCTTTTCCTTCCACCTCCACTCCTTTGTGTTGTGTTGGTCTATCACATAAAATAAAACGAGCCTTGATTTTTTTCTCAGTATTTTTGATAGTGAGATGACAGGAAATGGGGTGGAGAGAGGGGGAACACATGTGGCAAACATCAATGGGCCGGCACTCAAACATGGGAACATCTTACATGGGTCGGACACTGCCGTGACCTGAACTGAAATCATCATTGATGATGTGACAAAATGGGAAAAGGTGCTGAAGAAATTTACTGGGGAGCTCTTCCATACTTTCTTTTGATCTTTAGGAGGGCCACTTGTACATTGTTGCACATTTACAGAGAATAAATTGTGTATAATGTGGAGGAATTCAGGAATGTCTTGTTGAAATGAGAAAACGTTACTAACATCTTGTTCATCAGCCAGGGGAGCTGGTCATTTCTCTCCCAGAATCCTGTCTTCTCACAACATCAACGGTTCTGAACAGCTACCTGGGACAGTATATTAAGAGGTAAAGCTACAAACGTTGGAATGAATTTCTCCTAACTCTGTGCTTTTTCATCAATGAAGGATTTTTTTGCCGTTTGAATCTTTATCTTGTCTGCAGTTGGAATCCTCGTCTTTCACCTCTCTTGGCGCTTTGTGTCTTTCTGGTGTGCGAGCGCCTACATGGGGAGGCCTCTGATTGGTTCCCCTACATCGACGTGCTGCCCAGCTCTTACAGCTGCCCAGCATATTTCTCGGATGCGGTCGTAGATGTTCTGCCAGCCGCCGTGAGGAGGTGGGCCTTAGAGCAGAGGGAGGTGGTGCAAGAGATGCACTCCTCCAATCAGGGGTTTTTCAGGTGAGTTGAGCTGCGATCTCCTGTGTGTTCTTTGCAGGATGTACAGCTTTGGGATGGTTCCACTGTTCCAAAAAGTTGTGATAAGTTCCGTTTTTATGCCTGAATGATTCAAAAGTCACAGTTATTGGCTTAATAAACAAACAAAAAAGAAAGATTTCTCTTAAAAGGGTAATGTTTAAAGACAGCCGAAGTGAAGAGAACAATTTTAAAAGACCTTCTGAAATCCTGGAGAACTATTGGATCAAGAAAATAATCAGAAAATATGTTGGTCTGTAAGTAAAATATCAAGAAGGGTAACTCGAGACCTTTGCACAATCTTTTGAAAACTTTCTTAGTGCAGGAGGTGCTGTATCTAAAGGAGGTGGACCAGCAGTACTTGTGACCAACAGATGGTGTCATCCAGGGCATGTTACTGTGAAGTCTCATCTCTGCAGTCCAGATGTTGAACTGTTAGCAGCAAGTTTTCGTCCATATTATTTATCCAGAGAGTTCACCGGTTATTTTGGCAACAGTTTACATTCCACCTTTAGCTGTTGCCGACACTGCATGTGATGTCATCAGCTCAGTTGTTGCTAAGCTACAGACACAACATCCCAATGCGTTTGTGGCAATTTCTGGTGATTTTAACCACACTTCACTCTCTGCTACACTTCCAACGTTTCAACAGTTTGTCAGCTGCTCTACCAGAGAAAACAATTGGATTTGTTTTAAGCAAATGTCCAGGACTCATACATCTCTACAGCAAGACCTCTTCTAGGCAAATCAGATCACAATCTTGTTTTTCTCTGCTTGAAATATAAGCCCCTTGTTCAGAGAAAACCTGTAATAAAGAGGACTGTGAGAAAATGGTCACAGGAAGCTGAAGAAGGTTGGAAGGTTGCTTTGAGGTTACAGACTGGGACGCACTGTGCCAACCACATGGAGAGGACATCAATGCCATGACTGGTGTGTAACCGACTATATAAACCTCTGTGTGGATAACACCATCCCCACCAGAACCATGGATGCTTCCCCAATAACAAACCCTGGATCCCCAGTGACCTGATGGACCTGCTTAACAAGAAAAAAAGAGCCTTCAGAGAGGGAGACAGAGAATTATTGAGTAGTATACAGAATCAACTTAAAGTCAAGATAAGAGACAGCAAGGAGGTGTACAAGAAGAAGCTGGAGAGGAAGCTCAAGCAAAACAATATCAGAGATGTGTGGTCAGGGATGAAGAAGATCACAGGCTTCAAGCAGAAGGATGATCAGACCGATGGAGGTCTGGACAGAGCCAGTGAACTGAACACATACTTCAATAGGTTCAGTTCAGAAACAAGCTCAGCAACCTCCTCTCCTGCTCACAGCCAAACAGACATCCCACTCTCCTTTGACCCACAGCTTTCCTGTCACACCTCAAATGTTTTATCTTCCACCTCAGCCATGGACCCTTCTGCTTCTACATGTTTACCTTCAACCAAATGAGAAGATGCTGATGCTCCCTTTGCCTCCACCTTCCACCTGTATGTCTCTAGAAGTCAGGTGAAAAGACAACTGGAAACACTGAATACAGGGAGCTGGTGGACAGCTTTGTGACATGGTGTGGAAACAATCATCTCATCTTGAACGTGAATAAAACAAAGGAGATGCTTGTAGATTTTAAGAGAAACAAGAATTGGTCAAACTATTTCCATCATGGGAGAAGAAGTGGAGGTGGTGGAGGAGTATAAATACCTCGGTGTTCATCTGGACAACAGACTGGAGTGGAGATGTAACTGTAAAGCCGTCTACAAGAAGGGACAGAGCAGACTGTACTTCTTGAGGAAGCTTAGGACCTTTGGTGTTTGCAGCAAGATGCTGCATATCTTCTATAGGCCGGTTGTGGAGAGTGTGATCTCTTCTGCCATCATCTGCTGGGGAAGCAGCATCAGAGCCAGGGACTTAAAAACGCTCAACAAGCTGATAAAGAAGGCTGGCTCTGTTCTGTTCTCTAGACATGTGAGGCAAATAGAAACATTTGCTAAAAAGATTTTATTTTGGCATATAAAATCACACTTTGTGTTGGTCTGTCACATAAAATCCCAGTAAAAGAGGTGGATGTTAGTAGTTGTAATCAGACAAAATGTGAAAAAGTTGAAGGTTTTCAATGCTTTTGCTGGAGTCTTTAAAATCAGCTCAAGCTGTGTTTGTTTTATTGGTCCAGGACTCTGCAGCCAGTTCTAAGCCAGCGCACAGAAGATGTACTTACCTATGATGCACTGAGGTACAGAAACACAGAGATGTTCAACAAACCTTGTTTTAGTCACTTCCAAGACGCCTGTAATATGCAGCAATGAAAAATAACTGAATTAAAATGTACGGTAGACTTTGCACAGTCTGCTATTGAAACTGTTCTCTTCCTCCTTCAGGTGGGCCTGGTGTAGTGTGAACACACGCTCTGTCTTCATGTCCCGACCGTCTAACAGCTTCCTGTCTGGACCAGATAATTGCGCTTTAGCTCCATTTCTGGACCTCCTTAACCACCGTCCTGATGTGCAGGTAAGCTGATATTTTAAATATGGGAACACTTTAGAGGGTTAGTAAAAACTGGTTTTACATCCCAACTGCATTTGTGTTTTATCATTTCCTACTCAGCTTTCTGAGTTTAGTTTACAAAATCACAAATCTTTCCACCAGGTAAAAGCAGGCTTTAATAACCAGACAAAATGCTACGAAATCAGGAGTGTTTGCGGGACACAGTGCTACGAGCAGGTGTTCATTAACTACGGTCCCCATGACAACCAGCGCCTGTTGTTGGAGTACGGATTCATCACCATGAGCAGTCCTCATAGCGTTGTCTATGTGGAAACAGGTAAATCCCAGAAGGATGTAGATTTGTGCATCTGCATAAGAAGGGTCTGGGTGTAGTCAAAGGCAGCATGTACTGTATCTGTGTCTAATGGATTTCATAATGAATTGAAAGAAATGTTCCAATTTTATCTTGACAAAGAAAGTAAAAAGTCTTAATGCAATAAATTTAGCATACTAGCCTAAAAATGCTGATCTTTTACTACGGTTCCTCAGATCTCATATGTGACGTTTTAAGAGACGATAAGAGTTTGGATCAGAAGATGAAGTTCCTCAAAGAGAATAATTTCCTTCAGTAAGTCTGTGACATAAACATCTCCATGTTTCTTTGTTGTATTAACAAGTTTAACAGTGGTTCATGAAAAAAATGTGTACCTTTTAAGGATGTACAGTGCAGCACGGTGCTCACCTAGACGTAATTCAAAGAGTCATGCTATTGCGATATAAACAGTCATTTTCTATAAAAAAGTGATCCTCTATCACATATATGGGAAGAGTTCTATTGTAATTCTGCCTTGCGAATTTCACATCTTTCCAAATAACTGCAGCTTGATGTTTTTAGTGACAGTGGATTAGTATTGAGTCTGTGTGTCTAGAATTAGGTTTGGGATGCTGACTTAGCCCCGCTGAAACAGTAGTAGCAAAAATGGCCCAAACTATGATTCTACCACCACTTTGTTTCATAAAAGGGGTTCATACTACTTCTAAAGTGCCTCTAAACTATCTATTAGAGAAGTTTGTTTTTTTATTCAGCTAACAGACCAAAGCTTGTTTCTGATGTATTTTAGAAAAAAACTGAAAAATGTGATTTAAATTGTCCTGCAGGCTCCTCTCTCTTACTTATTTTATGCTCAAATTACCACTAAACCTCACACACCAAAATATTGGCCTATATATGTTACATGTTCCAAATCTACATTTAGGCACTAGAACATTTAATGATGTTGTAAAGCTTTTTTTAAGGAAGAAGATGGTGAATGTTTTTTTTTTTTGAAAAACTTGTGTGGTTTTCCTCATTCCTGTCAGTAATCTCACCGTGTCCAGTGAGGGTCCCAGTTGGAGGCTGATGGTGGCTCTCAGGCTGTTATCTCTGCCACAAACACTACAGTAAGATGACATTTCCATCTGCAAAAAAACGTCATTCCAGCAAATTTTGTTTTCTCTTAATCCTAAATGATCGCCTTTTGTCTTGTTCGGCCTGTTTGTCCAGATAAAGTTCAGTTATATTGTGTTTTTACAGCCACCTGTGGAGGGCAGCCTTGCATGGTCAGGTTGTGGGTGAAAAGACAGAGGCCAGAAGCAACCAGACAGCCAGGGCTTTATGTCAACAGCTGCTGAAAGATACACAAATGGCTCTAGATAAGGTGCACATAAATACAGATTAAACTATTTCTTGTTAAAACAGACCTGGAAGTCTTATCTTTCTGTGCTTGCTCAGATCTCGCACCTTCTTGCTCAGTGTGGGCAGCCAGACAGGGAGCAGCTGGAAGTGGTGAAGGCGTTGCGGAAGGAGGAGATGTGGATCCTGGAGTGCTGTGTTAAAGTTCTAAAAGACTCAGTCCATCTAGATGATGAGATGTCCTCATGCAAGGCAAACCTTGGAGCAATCAGCTGACCGATCTTCTGTTCTCACAGTTGCTGTATCGAACCACATTATGGGCTGAACTGCTTCCTGCCTAGAAGGCTGCCAAGAAGGCAGTACGACTGTCTGGTGTGCTGCAAACGGAGAATCGCAGGTCTGATTTGGGGAATAAAAACAGTAGCTGCCATCTATGGAGCTCCATCACATGAACTCTGAAAATGTGTGAAAGTGTATTTTAAAAGTATTCATACCTCTTGGAACTGTTTTACATTTTCATATTACAACCACAAAGTGTGTTTTGGGTGGCAGACCAACACAAATAGTTTAATTGTGACGTAGAAGGAAAAAGATACGTGGTTTATAGAACATGTTAAAATAAAAATCTGAAAAATGTGGTGTGTATTGTATTTAGCTCCATTATGCTCTGATACCCATAGAAAAGTCCTGCGCAGCCAAATTACTTAAGAAGTTACCTAACTAGTAAATATAGTCCACCTGTCTGTAACTGGGTCTCAGGATGAACCCAGCTGTTTTATGAGGGCCTCTGAGGTTTGCTGGAGAACATCAGAGAACAAACAGCATCAGAAGGCAAATAAACACAGCAGACAGACCGTTTTACGTTATAAAACATTCTGCAAACCTACCAAGATATGGCTGTCAACTTAAACTGAAGGGAGGGGCAGGGAGAGCATTAATCAGAAAATAAGCCGAAAGGCCTGTGGTAACTCTGGGGGAGCTGCAAAGATCCAAAGCTCAGGTGAGAGAAACTGTCAACATGACAGTCAATAGCAGTGCAATACAAATGTCTTGACCTTTAGGAAGGAAAAATAAAGCTATTTCTGTAAGAAGTCCAGTTTCCCATAAGTGACATAGTAGATGCAGCAATAGGATGTGGAAGATGGTTCTCTGATCAGATGGCATCAAATATAACCTTTCTGGCCTGCATTCAAAACCCTGCATGTGAAAGAAGATTAACATTGTACATCACCCTGAAGTACAATCCAGACACTGAAACATGGTGGTGGCAGTGTAATGCTGTGGGATTTTTTCTTCAGAAGGGCCAGTCTGGTCAGAGTTGAGGGCAAGATAAATCTATATACAGGGCAATACTGGAGATTCACCTTCCAGTAGGAAATAAACCGTGAGCATACAAGTAGAGCTACATGGAATGAGTTCAATCATGGCATTACTTTTGTTAAAATGGTCCAGTCAAAGTCCAGACCTAGATCTAATTAAGAATCTGTGGCTAGATTTGGAAATACATGTTCACAGATTCGCACATTTAGTTTACTTATGTATTTTTCTCTACCCATGGTTCATCTTTGGAAACAAAGCTGAACTCAGGCAAAAATGTGAACAAACAGACTAGCTGCACAAACAAAACATAACTGACCTAACAAAGGAATGACATAAATAAACTAAACACCAACAAATGGAAAGCAAAAGTCTTAAACTTTAAATACAAAAAGCTTGTTTAACTAAAAAACTCCAAGTCCCCCCTCTCCAGCAGGAACTGGTGGTGCAGTCCAATCAGTCCATTGTATTTAAGCGTGCTCAGCTGTGTCACTGGATGTTTTTCATTTTGAAAATAAATAATAATAAAAATCACAGTCCCAGTAGCAAAAAAGCAAAACCTTTTCTAAATAAATCAGCTGAATATTAGCAGAGAAGCTAATAAGTCACAATGTTAAGCTTAAACTCCACATAAAAGATTACATGTGAATCTGAGATGAGCCAAACATCAGCGTCATGCACCGACTGGCAGTCTTCCTTCAGAACAACTTCGAAATGATTGTCAACTAGAATCTTAAAGTTGGCAACCACGAAAATGGTTAAAACTACAATTCCAGATGCAGTGGTTGTTATGGTAATGTGTAAGCATTGCAGTGAGGTTTTATCTTTTCTTAGTTCTTGCAATTCTTGAGCCATCTGGAATCCAAAACAAATGTTAATTCTTAGCAAATTCCTAGTTCATTCTTAGGTATCATAACCGTATTTATTTGTAGGCCTTCCTATGTATTCTTAACTCAATCGGGGATTCGTTGTCTTAACCACTCAGGGCTATTGCACCTCCTACAGCTGAAAAATCTCTCCTCTGTGCTTGGAAAAACATTTTAATTATTAGAAATAAAGGTAATTACTATTTTAAAAAAAGTAAAAAAACAAAACACCAAAACGATATTTTTTAAATACATAGAAATATCAACACAAAGTAAAAATGTATCTTTTATTTAGTTTATTACATTTTATGTCCAAAAACCAGCACTTTGTTTTCTTCATTTTATTGGCAAAACAATCACTTAAGATTTTAACTACTAAATATCCAGTTATTCAAATAAAATTCACTCCTTTTAGTCTCCTTTTTATACTTGATGGAAAATCCCATGAATTGTTAATAATAGTAATAATTTAAATGTAACCGTAGCTGATTCGGCCTATTGTTAACTCATTCCTATCGTTCATGAAGTATTCTCAATAGATTCTTGTAAATTGTACTGAATTCTTGACAATATTCATGAATGTCAAGCCAAATTTCAAGATTTCTTTACCTACAGTACCATTGCTGTAACTGAATGTTAGGGGGTCACAAACTGGAACAGAAAACTAGCAAAAAAATCCTCATGAATCCTAAAATGTTGCAATTCTGATTATTGGTGGTCTGTGTGAAATAGTGGCTTAAGATGCAGGAATTAACACAGGTCACAGCCTGCTACATCTATTCTTATACAAGACAGTATTGATTGAGTCAATACACATAGTAAATTTTATATCATTTGGATGTAGAAATGTTAACAGTTTCCACAAACCTGCTTTGAGTGACAGCTGTAAATAATGTTCCACCTTTATTCTCAACGTTTCAATGATTGAGAACATTAGAAACTATGAGATATAAACAAACAGGGACAGAATGGATTTTTAATTGGTAATTGAAAACATGCAGTTTTTTGTCTTGATTTAAACAAAAAAATTTCACTTGACTGTGCAGTAACAACCATTTCCTTACAGCACACACTTGATCTTCTAATTCCTCACATGCAATTTTATTTTTATTGTATTAACATATTTTTAAAAGCAGCTTTTATGTATTTTTTAAACAACTGTTCACAATGACTTGATTTCCAGTGTGTAATATGTCAAAGATCTGAACCCAGAACTGAGTGGTTTTATGTTTTATTAGAGCTGAACGACGACCTTTTTCTTGGGATGACGCTGGACAGTCTCCATGGCAACAGTGGCTTCATAGAGAGGAACAGCTTCTTGCGTCTGAGGTCTGCAGCGACAAGAGAAGTCAGATGTGATTATGTTCGACCTTAGTTGGTATTTCCTGGTGATACATTTTTATATAGCGATAAAACCTGCATGTTTGTCAAAGTTACCTGAGAACTCCAGCTGCCATCTTCTCCACGATGTCTTTCAGAATATCTGAAAACAGATGTTAAAGACTAATACTACAGGTGGTCCAGCGTCGGTCAGAGGTTTACATGCACTAACCATCGCTATAAGTGGTTAGTTTTTGGTCTTTAAGGATGCACTGAACAGCTTTTTTTTCCAGGGTGGACTGACTTCACAGGAAATTCTGTGAGTTTTTCTTTTTCTCAAACAGTTTCAAACAGGGTTAATTATTTACATCCACCTCCTCTAATATTGGGCTAAATGTCCCTCTGCAGGGTGCAGACAAACCACAAGCTTGCTGTAGCCATAAAGAATCTGCTGGCGTAATTCTGACTGAATACTTTTACAGAATGGTAAAACCGGTTGCTTTCCATGGTCCTGCCTTTCAAGCATAGTTCACACATTTTCAGTAGGTTCAAAGTCAGGGCCATTAGAAAAGCTTAATGTTAGTCTGCTTTATCGGTTTTAAAAGCAGTTTTCATGTCTGTCTGTGATCATTTTCCTGTTGGAACACTCAACTGTGTCCAAGTTTCAAACATTTAGCTGTTGATTTCAGGTAATATTAAAAACTAGTCATCCTCTCCATTATCCCAAAGCACCTAACCTACTTGCACCATGGTGCCACCACTCCCATGCTTGACAGTTGGTGCAGTGTTCTGGGGTTTTAAAGCCTCACCTGGACTTCATCAGGCATTGGCCTTGTCACTGAAGACAAGCAGCTCAATCTTTTTCTTGCCCAATGATAAACATTTCTCTAGAAGACAATTGGCTTTCGATGAGGACAGCTACAAATTTCAGTCCAGCTAGAAGGTGTTTGGAATAAGAGCTTCTTTTTTGGTCTGCAGCCTCCCAATCCATGTTGAACTTGGATGTAAGTGACAGAGATTGAGCTGTTTGGCCTTGATGACAAGGCGACTGCTTGCTGTGTGTGTAATCATGACTCTGTATGGATTAGATGAAATCCACAATAAATTTAAACTTGTGCAACCGATTATCTTTTTTGACTAAAGTGAAGAGTGTATGTAAACTTGTGAGTGTTGCTACGAGCACAGGATACGGAGATATCTTCCTTGCTGAGCTGATGAAGCAGTCCAGACCTCGGGGTTGAGGAATGACACAGAGGCTGATTTTAGATACAGTAACCTGCAGTCTGGAGGATCCAACTGCAGACAGAAAAAATATATCTTAACCAGCACAGTTCTTCGGAACTTGACCAAAGTCTAAACTAGCAGGAACCGTTCTGAGGTCTGACCTGCAGGTTTTTGTGGGATGTGACCCAGTGCCCGCCCACTCCCAGTACACTGATGATGTCATGCTTGTGAGGCAGTAATTTCTCTTCCTCCTCCTCATCTCCATGCAGACGAACTTTAAATAAGAAATGGCCAAAGTTTCATTAATAAATCATTACATTTTAAACACAGGCATGCTCATCCTGAATTGTATTTTCACCTTCAGAATCCACAACTATATCCACTCCCAGTCCTCCGGTCTCCTCCAGAATTGCTGACCGGAGATCTGGTGATCCGTTATGCACCGGAATAACTCTGGCTTTTTGAACAAAAACACAACCACAGCATACAGTGAGGTACTGGGGTGGATTTTACATTTCAACAAAGCATTTGAATAGATTTAAATGTCTATATCCTACAGTACCACTCAAACATTTTGGCATTGAAATAAACGTTGTTCTGCAAACCTTTGCATCAGTTTTCCTAAATCATTGTTATATTATATTGAAGACTTTTGGAAAAACAGATTTGTGAAAAAATGGCCACAAAAAGCCCCCCATTTCCAACAAAAACACCAAGATCAGACTAAGAGTCTACAGGAAGAACAGACAGGGAGACAAAAGACGTTTTTCTCTGGATGTTTGTGGAGGTTTCTCTGTTGAGAAAAAAAGTTAAGGTCATTTAGGGTCACAGTTTGTAAATCATCAGTAAGAAAGAGACTGGGCAAAAATAGTACCCAGACAAACATGGTGGTGGTAGTATGATGGTCTGGGGCTGGTTTGTTGCTTCAAAACCTGGAAGACCTCTCTAATCGATGGCACCCAGAATTCTGCTCCCTAGCAGATGTTAGACCATCAGTTGGTCACCTTAATGTAAAGCACACTTGGGTTAGGCAGCTCAGCAATGATCCACATCTGAATAGCTCCGAAAAAGAAAAGAAGAAAAACGAAGGCTTTGGAGTGGCCTAATCAAAGTTTGGACCTCGAAGAATTCTGCAAAGAAACATGTGGTAAAATTCCTCCACAGTGATGTGAAACAATCATTGCCAGTTACAAACGCTTGATGGAAGTTTTTGATTCCCAGGCTGGCAAAACAGTTAATAGGTTTAGGTTTTTCACAAAGGGCTAGGCGGGTTCGGGTCGCTTTGTTTCCTTAATAAATGAAATCATAATTTAAAAAAAAGCTTTTTGTATTTACTCTAAATCGCTGTCTGATCATTTTTCTTATAATCGGATTTAAGTATCGGCAAAAAAAGCCAAAATAAAGGGTATAAACACTATAATCCAAATCTCTGGGTATACCTGTACTGATCAAATATCTTTCAGTCTCACAAAAGTTTAATAACAATGCTGCACTATTAGCTTCTTCAGAACTCAGAAACCCTATAAAGAACCAAGTATAGACAGATTCATTTAAAGGAAATTTAGAATATCATGAAAAAGTTTAAGATTTTTTTTCTCCCTTATTTCTCATATATAACTCATATATAGAGTTCTTACACAGAGTGGAATAATTCAAGCTTTCATTTCTTGTAATTTTGACGTAGAGATAATGAAAACAGAAAAAGTCTGTATCTCAGAAAATTAGAACATTACATTACACCAATTAAAAAAAAAGCTTTTTTAAATGTATAAATGTATGAATGGCCATATTACTGCCTACACATGGAATCTATTAAATGTATTCGATGTATTTTCTGAATGAGAGACAAAAAATATTGAACTTTTTCAGCATATGTTAATTTTATGAGATGTGCCTGTAGGGTTTGAAAATAAAAGAAAGAAAAAGATCTCACCTACTAATGGATCCTGAATCCCTGAGGAACATATGAAGGAGACGAGGGAAGTAAAGGAAGCAAATATGAAAGTGAAGGAAGGAAAAACAGGAGCTGAGTATAGCTAGAAGAAGCTGCATTTAATGACATGATGTGCAGCCTTCAAAGCGCTGGCGAGTACAAACCTACGCTGGGTCGAAGCTGCTCCAGGAAGGTTTGTTTCTGTGGTGAGGGTGACGTTGTGAGAACCTTCACTCCGTGATAACAAGCCAACTGGATGCACATGAGGCCGAAAGGCTGCACAATGAGAGGAGACATGAAAATTATTAAATCATACTTCCCTGACATCCTGGTCATTCTCAGACTATATGACGTGTGCATTCTTTATTGTTTATTTACATACACTGGCACCGTCCATCACCAGTAGCGTGTGTCCGGCTGCCATGCGAGCATGTGTGTGTAGAGCAGTGTAAGCACAGACTCCATCACGCAGCCCTCCCGCGACACACACTGAGCTAAGCTTTTCCGGCTTCTGAACTGCAGAACAAACAAATATTTTGTTTTTACAGTGCTTTGCTAAAGTATTTGCACACCTTAAAAATTTTTACATCTCGTTACTTTAGAGTCATAAAGTTTAAGGGACAGTTTATAAATTTAGATATAGATGAGCTGTGGATCTCTGTAACTCCTCTAGAGAGAGGATGGGGGTATTGGATGCTTCTCTGGTAAATACTCTTCTTGCCTGGCCAGTCGGTTTAGGTGGACGGCCATGTCTTAGCGGATCTGCAGTTGTGCCATACTCTTTCCATTTTTGAATGATGGATTGAGCAGAGAGGCGTTCCTTGGTCTTCATGGTGCTGCCTGTTCTCTAATGTTCTATTTAGGCCTTCGCAGAACAGCTGGATTTATACTGAGCTTAAATTATACCCAGGTGCCCTCTATATACTATCTAGGTGATTTCTCTAAGTAATTTTTGGCAAATAATTTTATTTATCCGAGTAAAGGTAGCTATGTATATATGCACACCACACCTTCCCGAGTTTTCCTGCTCTTAAATAATAATAATAATGCACTACTTTGCACTACTTTGTGTTGGTCAATCACATAAAATCCAAATAAAATGCACTGAAGCTTGTAGTTCTAATGTGACAAAATGTAAAAAAGTTGAAGGGGTGTGAAAACCTTTGCAACGTATTGTATTATGAAAAGAATTAGGATTTCTGTATCATCTCAATGACAACAAAAACTATTCCGTTAATTGTAGATATTCCATTTGTTGACACCTTTCACAGATTCTTTACCTGCAGGTGCTTGGATTATTATATTGTATTTGTCATCTTTTAGAAAAGGCGTCATGGAGACCGGATGGAGTCGCTGCACTTAAGGTGCTTTCAGACTTCTGTCAAACTGCCAGCTTCACTTCACTTCAGATTATAAACAGCATAGAGTGCAGATGAAAGCCGAATGAGGAGCTCCATAACATCCATTTCTCCCACTGCCTTTCAAAGCAGCCAAGAGAACAATCTGACATTTCAGGTCAGCGGGACATTCCTCTCTAAGCTCACCCTCCTCTCAGCCTGTGTTCTGTTGGTTCAATATATCGAATTAAAGTAAAAAGAAACTAAGTCAAATCATGTTTTTTAGTGGAAACTAACTTAGGCTTATTTTTATTATGGTAGCAGTGGGGGCTAAAAGCTGATTGTAAAGAATGTGGAGGTATGCATTTACCTAAATAGTATTCATCTACGTCAACAACTTCACAGAGTCCAGAACAGGGGGAGTCCAGAGGAAGAACTCCTGGAGAAGGAAAAGAGTAAACAAAAAAACAACACAACACAGAAACCTAAAATCAAAAGGTAATTGTCTTTTTTACTGTTTTTACTGGCTCTATAAGACACAACCTAAACACAACGACAAAAAAGTACATAAAACTGAATAATCAATAAACACTAATAGAGTTATCTTCATCTTTTACAGCTGCTTCTGAAATATTTACATGATGCAGCCTCATATATCATTTCATATTTAATTTCTTCAATCATTTATGGAAAAAATTCCACATAATCAAAGAAAGGTTCATTTTTGTTCAAGTTTGTGGAGAGTAAAACTGAAATATCGCTGCAGTGTACAGTTTGGGCAAAAGTCAAATATGGGATGAGTCAAATCTTTGACCAACTTATGCCTAACTTAATGTGTTAGAGGTGTGGTCAAGGGTCATTTTTGGGAGGTGTTTCCTGCCTCTGCAATGGAAAAGCACCACCAGTGGATGGGAGCGTGGTGGGGATTTACAGAACACATTCTGTGGTTGGGGCTCAAACTGGTGAATTTTTCTCTTCTGTGCCACTTGTTTTGCCACTTTTTTTTAGATGAAATGTGGAGAGAAATTGTGAAATATAAAAAGCTAATTTTTCAAGTTTTATTTAATATAATAATAATATTTGTATTAGACCCCTTCTCCCCTGACCAAATCACATTAATTCTGAGTGACTTACTAGTTGAAGGTATCATTTATTTGAGTCATATTGACAAAATTTTCTTATAGTAACGTGGGAAAAAATAAAGAAAATTACTTTAAATCAAAGTGGTTACAAACTGCCCCCCTGGCTGGTTTTAATTGATGATTGGTCAGTATGAAATGTCCTGTGGCAAATGGCTCCAGTTCAAACCCAAAAGGTCAAGTATAAGTTGACAGACAACAAAACCAGCGTTCCTTTGAGGAAATGGGTCAAATTCACAGGAGAGCAGCCTGGGATTTAATCATCATTTGTCCTACAAATCTCAACCAAAAGAAGCAAAAGCATCTCATCCAATGGAGTAAAAACTAAACTAGTAAGTACATAGTGGAAGAAATTAGACTGAGCTTTCCCTCGTGTAACATAATTCTATTAGCCAAACAGATTAATGGGAGCTTTATTCTGAGACCTCTTTCTTTAAGACTAGTCAGAACAATCAAAATGGTAATAAATATAAATATATAATAATATATATATATATAATAAATAAATAATATATATATATTATTATAATATATATATATATATATATATATATATATATATATATATATATATATATATATATATATATATAAATCAAACACACACTGGCCACTTTTATAGGTACACCTTTTCAAATCAGCCAATCAGATGGCACCAATTCAATGCATTTAGGCATTTAGACTTGTGCCCCTTTTCCATTAGTACCTACTCAGCGCAGTTTGTCTCGGGTCGGGTCAGCTCTGCATGGTTTGATTCTGTTTCCATAACACTTGAGTACCATCTCAATGTGGGCAAAATCAATAGCAAGGTGGCCCCAAAGTCCGAAAAAGTAACATGATGTGCTTGTAGTGACACAAACATAACAATGGAGGACCTGCTGCTCAGGCTATGGCTGTTGTCAGACTCAGAGTTGAAGAAAAGATCCAGAGAAGGCTGTAGGCAGCAAGAAGATGCACTCTGGAAAGGAATGGGAAAGAGAGGGAAGCCATGGAGCGGTATCAAACTGAAGGGTGCAAGCTAGAAGATGAGGGTAAGCTAATGCTACCTAATGCTAGCTTGCTATAGTGGTCATATAAACAACAAGCCCAGCGTACAACAATTTACAGGGGTAGGACAATGAAACTGAAACACCTGTCATTTTAGTGTGGGAGGTTTCATGGCTAAATTGGACCAGCCTGGTAGCCAGTCTTCATTGATTGCACATTGCACCAGTAAGAGCAGAGTGTGAAGGTTCAATTAGCAGGGTAAGAGCACAGTTTTGCTCAAAATATTGAAATGCACACAACATTATGGGTGACATACCAGAGTTCAAAAGAGGACAAATTGTTGGTGCACGTCTTGCTGGCGCATCTGTGACCAAGACAGCAAGTCTTTGTGATGTATCAAGAGCCACGGTATCCAGGGTAATGTCAGCATACCACCAAGAAGGACGAACCACATCCAACAGGATTAACTGTGGACGCAAGAGGAAGCTGTGTGAAAGGGATGTTTGGGTGCTAACCCGGATTGTCATCCAAAAAACATAAAACCACGGCTGCCCAAATCACGGCAGAATTAAATGTGCACCTCAACTCTCCTGTTTCCACCAGAACTGTCCGTCGGGAGCTCCACAGGGTCAATATACACGGCCGGGCTGCTATAGCCAAACCTTTGGTCACTCATGCCAATGCCAAACGTCGGTTTCAATGGTGGAAGGAGCGCAAATCTTGGGCTGTGGACAATGTGAAACATGTATTGTTCTCTGATGAGTCCACCTTTACTGTTTTCCCCACATCCGGGAGAGTTACGGTGTGGAGAAGCCCCAAAGAAGCGTACCACCCAGACTGTTGAAGCATGGGGGTGGATCAGTGATGGTTTGGGCTGCCATATCATGGCATTCCCTTGGCCCAATACTTGTGCTAGATGGGCGCGTCACTGCCAAGGACTACCGAACCATTCTTGAGGACCATGTGCATCCAATGGTTCAAACATTGTATCCTGAAGGTGGTGCCGTGTATCAGGATGACAATGCACCAATACACACAGCAAGACTGGTGAAAGATTGGTTTGATGCACATGAAAGTGAAGTTGAACATCTCCCATGGCCTGCACAGTCACCAGATCTGAATATTATTGAGCCACTTTGGGGTGTTTTGGAGGAGCGAGTCAGGAAACGTTTTCCTCCACCAGTATCACGTAGTGACCTGGCTACTATCCTGCAAGAAGAATGGCTTAAAATCCCTATGACCACTGTGCAGGACTTGTATATGTCATTCCCAAGAGGAATTGACGCTGTATTGGCCGCAAAAGGAGGCCCAACACCATACTAATAAATTATTGTGGTCTAAAACCAGGTGTTTCAGTTTCATTGTCCAACCCCTGTAACTGTTGAAGAAATGATTTATTAAAATATACTGTGACTAGTTATGTCACCCCCTACCCAATCGGTCATCTACATTCTTCCGACATTGCGTGTTTAGCACGGAACAGCTTGCTTGGAACTGCAAGAAACAGGGTACTCAAATTAGTAATAGTTCCACGTAACTGTTACTAATGGAAAAGCCTGAATAGCGAGTAGAGCTGTGCCAAACTGTGCTGAGTAGGGACTAGTGGAAAAGGGGTACTGGTGAGGATGACTAGCTGAAGTTCAGACCATGCATCAGAAAAGGGAAGAAAAACTTTAAATGAACATGGCATTGCTGCTCTAAGCATTTCAGAAACTGCTGATCTGCTGGTATTTTCACACACAACCATCTCTCTGGTCTACAAAGACTAGTCTGAAAAAGAAGAAATCTCCATTAGGAGGCAGCTGAAATAACAACTAATTACAACAAATTTATCTTTAAATCTTTAAACACACATGTTGGACGTTAAAACAGATGTGCTACAGTGACAGACGACCACACCAGGTGATAAGAACAACAGTGGTGTGGGGAATATTTTCTTGGCACACTTTGGATCCCTCAGAACCAATTGAGCATTGTATAAACCCGTCAGCGTTCCTAGAGTAATGTTAATGACCACGTCCATCCCTTTATGACCACACTGTACCCATCTTCTGAGGGTTTCTTCCAGGAGGATAATGCACCATCTCACAAAGCTCAGACCATCTCAATCTGGTTTCTTGAACATGACAAGGAGTTCACTGTAATCCAAAGGCCTTCGCAGCCTAATGTACGAAGTGTACTTACACACAAAAACCTTGCAGCGCAGTGTTTGGTATGTACAAAAATGAACGTCGCGTAAAAGTGAGCGGAAATCCACGCAGCTTTTACCTGCTGTGAAAATGTGCGGAAGCCACGCAAACCTTTTCAAACGACAAAACAAACTACAGGGAATTAAAACTCACATGAATACACTGAAATATGACTCCATTCAGTTGTATTCAATACATGGAGCAATAAACCTGAAGTTTTTATAAGTTTGAGCTTTAATGGTTCACACCAAAACGATGAAACTGAATCACATTTAGCCTCATACAATAACGTAACACACCTCAGAAAATGATGGAAACAACCTCAGTCAGATGTAAACCATGAAACTTCTTCTGTTTTTGTCACCTGTAGATGGAAATGTTCATCTGTCTGTGCGCCAAGGACCATGAAATGCATGTGAATCATCTAAGGGTCACTTTCATTCTGACTGAGAAAGAAAATTGTGTCGGATCAGCAGATTAATTCTAAACAAGTCAGGTTTGGACAAGCTAGAGATAATCACACATGTGCATAAATACCTGTGTAAAGTTGTGCATAACTTTGGAACCATGGCAGCTTTGGCTCAGCTGGAGAACACCAATAATGGAAGAAGTCAGAGGGAGCATTTTGTTCAGAGATCCTACTGACCTGCTGGTACATGATGATGCATGTTTTATCAGCCGGTTCAGATTGCCCAGAGCAATTATTTTGGAGCTCTGCATGGAGCTGGCCTCAGTGTTACAGAGGGAAAGAATTCACCTCAAATTGGGATGTATGAAGGCAACATGTGCGGTGACATGTCTACGCACAGTGTCGTACATCTGAATTTTTTTGTGTGCTGCAAATTTTAGTATTTCTCCCTACAACCAACTTTTAGTATGAATGCTGCGCCCTCTTTTGTGCTGTTGGGACCCTAAGCCATGGATTTGAACATTAAAACTCCGGTACAAACTCTTCTGGAGTTTTCAAAATAAATTGCATTTAACAGACTATTACAGCACAACTCATAAGGGGAAAAGGGGGTACAGAGACTTCCCATGATCCGACTGCTGTGTATAGAAAAGCACCATCACACCAGCGGCCCCCCGTCAATTATCAAAAAACCACAAACCGACCGTCCTCTAAGCCGGTTTGACCATCGGACAAGAGATCAGGAAAACACAGCGCGTTGAACAGTCTTTTGTGCTGGCATTAAAAGACTTAAAACAAGGGGGGACTCAAGGTGTCAGACGTGGATCCAAGAGGCTCATATTGATTCAACCGATCATATGCAAAAGTTTCGTATTGAATAGAAATGCTAGTTTGTGGTAAATCCGGTATCATTCAGGCGGGAGATTGAGGGCACTCAGCTTGTCTGACTTTCTCTCCGAGCCCCTGCAGACGCAGCACGAGTGTTCGAGGAAATCCCCCGAGCAGAACGCGGTCTCCTACAAAAAACAAACCCGCGTGACAGCTGTTTCACCTTGCCTGAGAGCAGGACCGACGACGGGCAAGGCAAACAATAACGCCGCATCACAAGGTCACCCGTAACGGTTCACAGTTTTGTCCTGGCCCAACAGAACGGCCCACCCACAAAAGCTCCACAGATAGCGTCGTGACTTTAAAAAATTAGGCCGAAGGCTAACCAGCTTTGTTTGACTGTTGATCGTTTCTCTTTCTTCTTCAAACTTTTGAAACTAAACTACTTCGACTGTTAGCTTACTATTTCGGCACTTTAATAAAACTGAAAAATAAAAGAAAGTTTTATCATATAGTTAACTTTTCTAAACTTCAAAAAAAAAAAAAAAAAAAAACTTCGCACGCCCCGACATCTTTATTTCCTCAACTGTGGTCAAGGTTAGGTTTGGGCAGATAACAGTTAGGATCAACATTGACTAAACGTTTTTCATTTTATGAAGTTTTGGTTTTTTGTTTGTTGTGAATTGCTATCCTTATGCTAGCAGGCTACCTGCACACGTGATCAACTTGTGTTCTGTGTTTAATTATGTGTTTTAAAGTTTAAGACAAACTTTATTTTAAAGGGTGATTTTAAACCAGAAGGTTGGCTCATAACGCAGCCGAGTCGCGCTTATTAGCAGTTTTAACAAAAAAAACCCTTTTGTTGACAGTATTTTTTAAGTGTGTGTGTTTTTGAATTCGGATGCTAAGCTATCAGCCTCCTTTGTTAGCTTAACTGCTAACAAGCCTATGGTACGTAAAGAATATTTACCCCAGAAACGGTTTTAAGAAAAAATAAAATATAAACACAATTTCAAACCAGTAAATAATGTCCCAACATCACATTTGTTAAGCAATATACAAACAATAAAAACACCAAAATATGATAAACACTAAGTAAACAAACCCATTAAAGCCCCATTCTCCGTATTTCTTTTCTTTCTCTCCATAAATGATTTTGGCTCTTTTCAAAGATCTTTCCTTAAATATTTCCGTTACCGCTTTATAATATTTCTTTAAATATTATTTCAATAAAATAAAGGCAGCTAATGAGTAACAAAAAAAACACGTTGAGAAATTATGAAGTCAATCCAGAAAGTTGGTTTTATATTCAGCAGAATCTTCTGATTAAAATATTATTTTATTGAATAATATTTTATATAATCCTAAAAAAACTTCTGATCTTCCCATTTGTGAAGGTTGTCTAAAGGGGTGCTGCTTAAAAACAATGCCTAAAGTTGTTTCAAGAGCTATAACATTACTTCATTTTCATCCCTATTCTTCAAAGATAAAGTCTTCCTTGGGTTTTCTCCTCAAAAAAAAAAAAAAGAAAACATAAACATTAGCAAGTTAATGGTGCAAGATCAAACAGCAATCACTGTCTTTTGAGGTCATATAAGGTTATCATCAACAAACCTCTTTTAATCAACACGTTTTTATATTTAACAATAGATGTCTATAAATAAAAGTCGTGTTTTTGCTCTATTTCTTCGGGTCATATCATTGTAATTAAAGCTGGAGGAATTCGGTTCCTGCTTGGTAGTATGTAGAAAGAAGGTTGATTGTAATTTAAGCATAGTGTAAGATTATGTTTTGATAAAAAGTAATAAAATAGTGATTGTTTGGGGACCTTTGAAGTTGGACTTATTTTTTGGTTAATGTAAATGGTCTTGTATTTATTATAGAAAATTGTGTGGAATTCAAATTCAATGGGGTGGGGTGCGAGAGGGTCTTATCCAACTGAACACCTAGTTGGAGGATGGTGAGGGTGGGTGGTTAAAAAAATCTAGATTGATTGCCAGCTAGACAATCGTGCAGCAACTAAGCAAACTGTTGATGATATGGTCAAAATCGGGACCAAAAAAATCACAAAAATCTACTGAAAATGTTACTGACAAAGGAGAAAAAAAAAAAAAAAAAAGGCGAAAAGTGAAAAGAAAAGAAAAATAACCTTGTTGAAATCCAGTCAATGAAAAAAAAGAATTAAGAAGGCTGTTGTTAAAGCCAAAGGGTCCAACTCAATACTAACAAAGTGTACCTAATGAAGTGGCCAGTAAGTGTAGGTAAAAGTCTTTTCCAAGCATTGCACTAAATGCAAAAGATCATCATCTTCACCCAGCTTTAAGAGCCAAAGTGTCATATAAAAACATTTCTCACCTACAACCTCATCCTCTGGCTGAAAGGAGGTCACTTTGGGTCCAACTGTGTAAAACAAACAGAACACATACTGACACTGTTTAAACCGAGTGGCCACAATGGTCCGAATAAGGGGCAATACACTTATATGTTAATTTATGTACAGATCTTTGATTTGCTAATGCAGATAGAACAAGTTGTTTATTGAAACCTCGTGGAAGGCACCCAAAAGCCACCTCTCTTCTTCTCTGCCAACAGGAAGAAAATCCTTCTGGATTCCCACATCCTGAATCAGCTGGAGAAGGACAGAGAGGTTACTTCATTACTGCTTAATACAGCAATTCACAGGTGAAAGGTAATATTAATATCTATACAAAAATAAAATTTTTAGATTGTATAATGTTGGTGTGCATGTCCAAGTCAATGTTACCTGAACTAATGCACCCCAATAACCTTACAGAAGCTGGTTTCTTACCTGTACAACAGCTTTAGGCTTTCACAATCGTATGAGCCCCCACCTTCATTACTTCCAAAACTCCAAGACTGTTTCGCATGCTTCGCGATTGTTCAGTCAGATCAGTCATGTCTACCACTTATTCCTATAGGGGTCGCGGGGAGCTGGTGCCTATTTTCCAGCAGTCCTATGGGCGGGGCAGGGTACACCTGGAACCGGCTGGTCGCCATTCCCATTGCACGGCAACACACAAAACACCATGCACACAGCTCATTCATACACCTAAGGGCAATTTAGAGTGACCAATTAACCTAACGGCTGTCTTTGGGACTGTGGGAAGGAAGCCGAGTACCCGGTGAGAACCACTTATGCACTGTTGAGAACATGCAAACTCCTGCAGAAAGACCCCGGGAATCGAACCCCAGGACCTTGCAGCAAACAGGTAATTGCTACCCAACATGCAGCACAAACCGAATAGACAGACCCACGCTTATTCTTCAGAATTAGTACTGCTGAATAAAAAAAACTCCATCGTGTTACAAAGCCCTAGAATACCCTCAGCCTATTTAATTCTCCGGAGACAGGTTTTTCTCTGCTTCTTTCTTGGTGATCCTACGACAAAGCTATCACCATGGATATTACATCTGCACAAGGAGATTTTCTGATAATCTACAAAATTTCGATTAGAACATAGGAGGTTTCTGAACCTGTATCATAAAGTTCAGCGTTAAAGGAGGAAAGCTGGTTATCATTATCATCCCTTTGTCAGCAGCATAAGGGGGTGCAGGTTTGAGGTTTTTCTGAACAAATGCAGCATACTGTCCAGTATGCCATCCTGCACAATCATTTTAAAATGATTCAGTTCTCTATGCAGATACAATGCTGTGAAAAAATGTTTGCTACTTACACTTTTTTTTCTGTTTTTCTATTTGGTCAAACTTAACTGGTTCAGATCTTACACATTTAATATTGGATGAAGATTGCCTGAGTAACTACAAAAAGCAGTCAATTCACTCGGTACAACACCAAATACTGGATATCACGCCCCCGTGTGGCCTGAAAACACTGACGACACAGCTAGTTTTAAGAAACTAGCTTAGCTGCTCATGTTAGAGTTAGCCACTGCTGGTTAGCGTGTCTGCCCTCTAAGCTCTAGATCTATTATTTTTGCCTTTTTTCCTATTTTTGGAAATAGGGCTGGGGGGGACTTTTTTTGCTATCTTGACAAAAAAAACCAGCCACGAACTATGGAGAGACCGTTTCATTAAAATTAAATAAATACTGCTATGTGATAAATTATTATAATATATTCCATGAAATAAATATCCCCATGAAATAAGACAAAATAGTATTTAAAAGAAATTTTCATACTTAATTTTTCTGTAATTCATTTCACATTTCAAGATTTTATTTTAATTTACTTTACTATTTATTTCATATGCAGTTTTTATTTTGTGACAGTTTTTATTTTATAAAATGCTACTTTAACGTATTTCAGTGACTTTTTATACTTTTTAAACCCCGTTTTTCTTCATTTGAAGCTCTTTTTATTTCATGTTCCTTATATGAGGGGGGGGCAGGAGGGTATTTTAATCTGTGGGGCGGCGCTGGACAGCAGTGAGCCGAAGTACTCAGGTTCGGTTGGGAGATCATAGTTGAAGCCACTGGCAGACAGCACATTCAAAAATATTGGAAATGGGATATATACAGTACCAGACCAAAAACGTTTGGACACACGCTTCTCATTGATCGAAATAGTTGTCCTTATTTGTCATGACTATGATAGTTTGTAGCTTCACACTAAACGGGATCAAAACTTTAATTAACAGCACGTGGAATTGTAATACTGAACAAAAAGTGTGAAACCAGTGAAAATATTCTTAAATTCGCAGGTTCTTATACATATCAGAGGCCACCTTTTGAGGGCTCTTGATTACGTGCTACAGTACACACCACTCTTGGCATTATTCTGTTGGATGAGCTTCAAGAGGTAGTCACCTGAAATAAGAAATGGATATTTTTGACACACAGTCCTTGAAGGAGTTCCAGAGAATATGCTTAGCACTGTGTTGACCTTTTGGCCTTCACTCACTGCGGTCCGACTCACCCCAAACCATCTCGAGTGGGTTCAGGTCCGGTGACTGCGGAGGCCAGGTCATCTGGCGCAGCACCCCATCACTCTCCTATCTTATTCAAATGCCCTTACACACCTGGAGTGTGTTTGAGGGTCATTGTCCTGTGTGAACAATAAACTATGTAAGAAAAAAAAAACCCAACTAAATGCAAACCGATGGAATGCATGCCGCTGCAGCAAGATGCGTGGTAGCCATGCTGGGTTCAGTATTGCCTTCAATTTTGGAATAAATACCCCAACAGTGTCAAACGCGAGCAAAGCAACCCACCACAACCATCACACCGCCACTCCTCTGGTGCTTCACGATGGAACCCGGCATGTAATCTGGGGGGTCCATCCGTTCATCACGCTCGTTCTGGGGAGGGGGCGTGGGATCTGCCCGCACAAAGACAAACACGGTGGGGGGGTTGAACCAAAGATCTCAAACTTGGACTCATCATACCATCAACAGAAGTTTGCCAACTGGTCTAACATGTCCATAGTCTTGTGTTCTGTTAGGAGGGGAGCCCAAACACGTACAACTTCCGTGCGCTGTTGTACTGTCCTCGAGCAAGTGGTTTAGTAGACAGTATTTTAATTACCATGACAGACCTGAATTCACACGAGTCTCCTCTTAACAGTTGTTCAGAGTATGTGTCTGCTGCTAGAACTCTGTGTGGCAGGACCTGTTCTTCAATCTAGCTGCTGTTATAAAACAACAGAGCGTTTCTGAGGCTGGTGACTCCGGATGAAACTTATCTCCGCAGCAGAGGGTGACATCTTGTCTGTACCTTGTCCTGAGTGGGGGGCGGGTCCCTGGCTGTGTGAAGCCATTTCTTGTAGGCGCTTTGATGGTTTCCACTGCGACGTGGAGGGGGCACTTGGGCACAGGCTTTCAAAGTTTTCCAACTGTTCGGAGGGGGGGGGACTCGACTGACCTAATTTCTTAAAGCAATGGGGGAAAATGGGCCATGTCGTTTTTTCTTACTTACGGCTTTTTTCTTGCCATAATACAAAATTCTAACAGTCTATTCGTAGGACTATCATCTGTGTACTGTATCCACCTCACTGCACAAACACAACTGTGGTCCAATCCATTTATACAGCTTGAAATCCCACTTATTAAAACCTGACGGGCACACTGTGGAATGAAAACCATTTCAGTGACTACCTCTTGAAGACTCATCACAAATGCCAAGAAATGTGCGTTAGCAGTATCCAAGCAACAAGGTGGCTACTTTGGAAGAACCTAGAATATAAACATATTTTTCAGGTTAAAGAATATAATCTAGCACACGTTTTTTTTGTTGAGTATATAATCCCACATTGTGTTAGGAATTCCTAGTTTTTGATGCCGTCGAAGTGTGGAAGCTACAATATTCATGAGTCATGAAAATAAGGGACAGGGGGGACTCTATTGACTGATAAAGGTGTGGTCCAAAACTTTTGGTCTTAATATACAGTTATCTACTGTATAAAGGTGTGTGTCCTGTGAACACATATCATAACATACATAAACAGACATACTAGATAAAAAATAAATAAACAGCTTGAGAAACCAGGTGTATGAAGAGTTTATTGCAAAACAAAATTGCAAGAAAACCTTATTTTTGGCCATTTTATATAGTATTGATTTCACCAAGTCTAAATGCAACATACAGGCTCCTACCTAGCTTGTTGGCTTAAGCAACTGCTTGGCTAAGAATATACACAACATTGATTTTGTCCATCCATTCCTATGTCGTCCTGTTACTAAAACTTACTCCTCCTCCCCCATAAAGAGGAGTTGTGTAGTCTGACGGGATAAGGAACAAAGAAATGTTTAAATGTTTCATTTTGTTCTACGAGTCCGATGAGGGTAGATTTTAGGCTGAAGTCCCTGCTTCCTTCTGGCCCGACTATATGGAAAATGTGGACAGATTAGCTGAGGCACAGGCGGATGCTGCTTCTTCTCAGTATCATCAGTGCTGGACATCGGCCAGGATGATATGTTTCCCTCCCTTTGCCGGTGTGCAGCTGAAAAGTTTGGAAGCGTGTCACTGTTTCCTGTGTTTTATCTCCCAAAGGAGCCAACTACGGTTTAAAAATGCCTGATAGGTTAGTCTTTTGCCCATGGATCTGTACCCAGCTTACCTGGCGCCATCATACAACCATGGTGTGAGTGGCCCTACGACCATTCCATCTAAACAATGCAGATTTTCCACATCTCGGCTGGATGGGAACTTATTGTGCTCAAGCGACCAATGCTCATGCTCTGAGATAGGCTACTATGCAGGAAACCTATCAATCTATGTGCCTATCCAAACTCGGAGCTAAGACACCACCTGAGAACCCTCTGGTCTCCCTCCTAAATGAGATCAGGATCTCTCTGCACATCCTGCTGTTCAGCACTTTCACTGGTAAGAGGGATTCGACAGTGGTTGGGCAAAGACATCTATGGCTAACACTTTCTGACATCCTAGATAAAGACAGGGCCGTCTATTTGGATGAACCGGTGTCCACCAAAGGGCTGTGTGGAGAATCCCTGGATTCCATAAAAGTGAAGTTTATAACTCTGAAAAAAAATCTCTTTAGGACACATGCTTGTCCCAGCTATCAGTGGAAAAGACTGTTGCCACAGGTTAGCAGTTGCAGTTATGGGTAAGACCACCGAGAGTCCTCTCCGTTGTAAATACAACTCTAGGAACCAAAACAGTTAAGATTCTGAAGGATGAAATAAAAATATTTTTGGAAAAAAGAGGTGCGCATGGTTTTCACTTTGGAAACCAATAATAGTTGGTACAGCTGCCATTTCGAATGAAGAAGGAAGGTGGGGTTCTTCCCATCCTGGATTTAAGAGTGTTAAACAAGAACCTTCGCAAAATTCCAAATGTTGACACTGAGATAGTATCTGAATGCTGTTGGCCCATATAATTGGTTTCAAACAATCGATGTCACAGGCGTTTGCTTTCATGTAGGGATAAATCCTGAGCCAGTTTGTGAGATTTTTTGTGAGGACATAGAATATGAGTACCTGGTCTGTTTGGTAAATTTTGAGAAAAGCTCACTGACCCCTATTCAGCAGTTTTCATTTCTGGTGCTGAAAATATGCTCTCTGTGAGCTTGAGTGCGCCTTTCAGAGCACCGTATGACTGTGTTTCACCGGCTTTTCACACAGGAGCAATAACCGCCGCTTGCATGTCAGCCCGCCTATGGAAGGAGCCTGGTCTGGACCTTAACATGTCCAGTACCTAGCGCTATTACTAGATCTGAGACATTTTTCCAGGGTATAGATGGACCACTATGTTTGGACCAGGACATGCAATGCCACTATGGTGTCTTACATAAACAGGGGTCCCTCACTCACTTCCCTTGCTAAAGCTGTCTCACACACTCTCACATTGGTGGTTCTGGTGGCCTTTACCTGGCCAGCGACGTTAGTAGTAGTAGTAGTATGCAGAAATAATCAGCATGCTGGTAGCGAAGGCCTGGAAGCTCTCTATCCATCGGAATCTCCTCTTGCAGCCAGAGGGAGGAATATTTAATCCACACCCAGAACTGTGGGTGCTGCATGCCTACCTGCTAAGAGTTCCAGCTTGTTGGCTAGCGGCCTCTCCTTGGCTGTGGTTGCAACCATTCAGAGTGCCAGAGCATCTTCAACTAGGCACTTATATCCAAATACATGGCAGCTGTGGTGTAATTGGGAAAACATGAATGTTTTAACATTTCTACAGTAGCTGCTGGATTCAACACACTTAAGGTTTACCTGGCTGCTATCTCTGCTTGGCATGTCGGCTTTGATAAAGACACCAGGTGCTCATGCCCTTCCTGTACGATTTTTAAAAGGGGTTTGTAGACCAAGACCAGGGAAGAGATTTAGTGTTGCTACCTAGGATCTGACTGTTGTGCTGGAGGCTCTTTGTAGCACTCCATTTGAGCGCCTTGAGTTGGCTGAGATGAAAATTCTGTCAAATAAGACAAGTCTGCTTCTTGCTTTCCCAAATACAAAGTGGGTTGGAAATCTGCATGCACTTTCAGTCGCCCCTTTCATGTTTAGTTTTCAGCTGATGTCCTAAAAGACACTTTACGGTTTGTGTATTTGGGCAATCCAGCTAGGAGCACGGCTCTGACCAGGTGCTCTCTCAATCGGTTATCTTTCTCACAACAGCAGGGGCCTCTCTTCACCTCACAGTGTGAGCACGTTCAACCAGGGGCGTCGCGGCATCCTGGGCCTTATTCGGAGGGGTCTCTGTGAGTGATATCTGTTCTGCAGCCAGCTGGTCTTGACCACACGCTTTTCTTCAGTATTATTACCTGGATGTGACAGCCCTCTCTGTGCCTCACTCTGTTCTTTCTGCTAGATTGAAGGGGCACCACAAACTGGCTCAGGTTTGACGGCTGCCCTCCGGGGCGTGTAAACATTTCCCATACTTATAGTTTCTACCCAGTGAACTGACAGAAAGAGAACGTTGTGTTATGCATATAACTAATGTTCCCTGAAGGAGAGGAACATGGTACCCAATCACACTTCTGCAGCAGGACCTTGATTCAAAGCACAGTAGCAACCACCTATGAATGACTCAGAATGGTTGAATTAAATCATTTCTGCAAAGAAAAGGGACAAAAAAAGGGTGGAATCTGTGGAATTTTTAAGACTCATTTCCAGCTATGGCAACTCTTGATATCAGCTGTTTCACAGCCAGTTATTAGGTCTAGGGGCCAATTACTTTTCACATAGCGCCAGGTCAGGTTGAAAGATATCATCATTTATAAACTGCGTTTTGTATTTACTCAGGTTATCTTCACCCAATATTAAAATTTGTTTGATGATCTGAAACATTTAAAATGACAAAAAAGCAAAACCAGACATCTATAAGGGGCCAAACACTTTATCACAGCACTGTATCTCTGTGAATGCAGTCAGGAAGAATCATACACACAAAATCCCAAATCAGTTTGTTTGCACTAATCACTGTTAGCTGATCACACTGAGGCTCTGACGCCTGAAGGTTTTTATGATCTGCGCTATTACAATATAATTATATTATAATACATATGAGCCGCTCCTCATACTTTTTGTCCTCTTACTTGTACTCTATTTTGTAAAATATGACATCAGAACTTCTCTTTGACAGCATGACAAACATTAAGCATTTAAAGTGCAGCCCATGGAACCGTCAACCCACTTTCACTTAGCAACCTGGTTATGTACGCAATTTGGAGAAGTGCACAAGCTCTATCCTGCAGCACATACCATTCTTTATGTGCAAGAGGCCCAAACACAGCAAAAGTGTTTTTTCAAGTCAATATTTGTTCTTGCATGGCTTGAATCGTCTAATCCAGGTGCTGGTTAGACCCTTTTTGTTGCAGCAGTATCAGGACCCAATACACATAGCAGCCATGGTGCCAAGAGCTTTAGAATAAATCACTTTGAGCATTACTAGTCTGGCGTTGGGATGCAGAGGTTGCATCCTTAGTACAACCCCAGTAAGGATCTTTGTTCAAACTGTCTGATGGCCAAGCCACACAGCTGTGAGTGGGCCACACATTCTGGGTGATGTACTGGTGCTGATACCAGGTTCTTCCATACCACACACAGGACACAGATATGCTGCCAGAATGATAATGAACCACTACAATTTCACCATGAAAGTTTCATGCATTCTCACGAACTGATTTATGTTATGTATGTTTAATTAACCCAGGAAGTAGTAAATAGTAGTTGTTATTTTCAATCTTTCTATGAACAGGTAAGTTTCCACAAAAATTTGAGTGGCCTGACCTCCAGTAATTCATAGTTTAGTTGGGCATTGCCCTATTTTATTTTACCTTGAAGTCCAGCGGGCTGAGTCCACATGCTTTGACCTTAACTCTGACCTGATGTTCGCCTAAAACATCTGGGAGGGTCTGGAGAAAACAAAGCAATATGACAGTTAAAAATACTTGCTCATATCATAGATGAATACGTTCATGGTTCCCTACATGTGAGAATTCAAAAATGAATTCAACAGAAATATAAACAAACGAGCAAATGCACATTTAATTGGCTTTATCTGAGCCTACGCCCGACAGTTTAGTGCGCTGAAGTCTGAATAATGAATAATGTCTGAATTTAAAGACCAACTCACTGTTTGCTGAATAACAAACTTTGGCTCAGCATCACTTTTTGCAGCTTGGCAGAATAAACCTTTCATGCTGCCCCGTCTTTAATTCATGCACAGAAATGTTGAACAAGCAAATCCCCACTGGCAAAGAGCTTTAGGTTTACTTTAAAATACAAGCGGAGAAGACAGGGCTGCAAATTCCTACCTCCAGCTTGCTTGAATCAGCTGACCTCTTCTTCTACTGAGGTGGAAATTAACACAACACAAATACCGCCCTCTACTGGATGGAGTACTCACAAACACAATTTACTAAAACATTTTGAACTTTTTCAGCGTTTCCATTAACCTCCAGCTACATTTCCTACAACTTTAAAACTGCAGAACTATCCATTTTATGTCAACAGGGGAAACAACATCTCATTTTTCATTATTAAACGTTTCCATATTATGCATAGTAAAACAGACAAATTTCGCCCCATTTTAATAATTCCATGTGACATTTAACAGCAGATCATCATGTGTTTGTAAAAACGTGAGCCAAAGTTTAGAAGCAGAGGGGAAAACTAACTCCGACCACACTGCTTCTTTCAAAATTGGGAGGATATTGACACCCAGGTACCCATCTCAGCAAATTTATGAGACTATTTAAGGAAAACTTTGTCATACTTTTAATAATGATTTGAATAATGATTGATTTTATTTGAGGACACCTTTCTAGACACTCAGTGACACCATACAAAGATAAACAATTAAAAACAAACAACGAAACTAGGCAATGCAATAGAAATAAAATTAAAACAATAAGGAAGAAATTAATTTTAAATAAAATAAGCAACTCAGAAGAGGTGTGTCTTAAGTCTGGATTTAAAGGTTGAAAGTGATTGAATGTTACGGAGGTCAGGGGGGATTTTTTCCAAAGATGTGGAGCAGAGCGGCTGAAGGCCTTACTCTCCATTGTGCTAAGACGGCAGAATGGACTGTAAGATGGGTGGAGGAGGAGGACTTAAGGGAACGGGAGTGTGTGGTGAGATGAAGGAGTTCTGAGAAATAAGAAGGAGCCAGATTATGGATAGACTTGAAAGTGAGGATCAGGATTTTGAACCGCATTTTGACTGAATGCGGTGGTGAACAGGGAGCCAGTGAAGCTGCTGCAGGATCAGGGTCAGGTGCTGAATGGAGGATGTTCTGGTAATGATCTGGGCTGTAGCATTTTGGAGGAGTTGTAGCTTGTGAATGGTTTTTGGGGAGAGTCCACACAAGAGGGAGTTACAGTAATCAAGAGGTGAGATAACAAGGCTATTAACAAGGTTCGCTGCTGTATAAGGGGAAAGAGATGGACAAAAGCAGTTTCTGAGGTGAAAGAAAGCAGTTTGTGTAATGTTATTGATATGTGACTGGAATGAGAGAGTACACCCAAACTCTTTATCAGAGGAGACAGGGAGATGGTTATCAGTGTGTTAAAATATCCACTTGTTGAATATTGAATTTACAACCTCAACTCAATTACAAAATGCTAAATAAGCCTAAATGCTGAAGAATGATATAAAGTATGATCTAACAAATTATAAGTGTAAAACAAAGTACGGCCTCAGTTTAATTTAAAACTTAAACCTGAATGCTGAAGGAGAGCACAAAACATGAGGTCCATTGTCACTGTCAGGAATAAACAGGCTGCTAATCAAATCCATTGGTATACTGACCATCAGCCATTGCGAGTAACTCTTGTAAAAGCTGAAGTTTTGACATATTCCTGGTCTGAAGCATGCCATTGTCAGGATGGAAAGCCATCAGAAATCATCTTAGAAGGGCAATGGTTGCAAAACTCCATTCCAGGAAGGGTTAACACTTTCAGGAAAGGACAATTAGAAAAGAAGAACAAACATGTCTCTCTAAAATTAACAAGGCAGCATGGCATTGGTTTGAAAAGTTTCATCTTAATAAAATACAAACTTTTGGATCAACGTTCATTGGACAGTTGAGACCAAAGTTGAGATGATTAGAAACAAAACCACATATATCAGCAATAACAACTCATACTAACTGTCAACTGGTGGGAAGAT
>JAHHUM010001520.1:190061-402065 GCA_036173005.1 Crenichthys baileyi | reverse complement strand
TTTATGAGGTTTTCTCCTTTTTGGGGTTCTTTGTATATTTTGAATCAAAATAATAGCTGTAAAGTATCAGAGCTCAGGCGACTGCCCAATACAGTCCACAACTGCCCATGCTGCAGTTATTATTCCACAAAAATAAAACAGATAAATCCAGCAATTAGGCATTTACCAATCCTTGCACCTCTTTAGATTACTAAACCTCAGTAATAAACAGTTTAAAATTAACGTGCATGTGAAGCGTTGATTTTTCTTTGCATTCTAAATAAAACCAAATAAGTCCAAGTTCAAAGTGCAATACCAAACAGAACCTTCTTAAATATGAAAAATGTATTCAGGAGGCTACAGACACTTAGCACAAAAAGTAAGTGTAACTGCAAGGTGGTTGTATTGACATCTGCATCATGGGAACATGTTTTACCAGATTGGCCAAGGTGGATTTTAACCACAGCGAAACGAGCGAGTACCTGATAATCCTGTCCAAATTAAAAAACAGAATGATGCTAATTTAAAATTACGGGCCACTTCGGTACGGACTGAGAGAAATGTGTTGATATTTTTGGTCAAGATTTTGAGTGTTAACAGTCACACATCTAAGTCGGTAGTAGAAAGCTTCATGTTTGTGCAGAGCACCAGACAATCATCATCTGTTCATCTTTAAAGCTCAAGAAGGAGGTTTCATTCAAAGGAAATGCTGGCCCCTGCAGGTGAAAGCTGCTGTGGTGATAAAATGAACAAATTATAGAGTTGTGCAGACAAACTGCACAAAACAGTGGCATTTAAAAAATTTTGCATCCTTTTTAAAATTCCAGTGTTTTAAACTTAAAAATTTGAGACCATGAATATTAATTCCTAAATGTTTCCCACCTTTATTGTGACATTCATCCTACATAAATCAACTAAAAATCAAACAAATCTGTTAGAGAAGCTGCAGTAAATTGCAAAGCAAAAAGTGTGGGCTGTGTTTTACATGATCTTCTGTATTCTCCATATTTTTGGACTATGGAGAAGGGTTGCGAAACGGAACAATTTTCTTCCAAAGGCGACATCCAGGCCTGGTTCAAATCTCACAAACCCTTTCTAGGAGTGTGTGTCACGGTATGAAGGAACCAAACTTACAGCCCACAGTTACAAAAGGATGGCTCAGCAAAGAATCAGCACTGCACATGAATAAATTCAGGGTTTGGGTCAAAACAGTCAGTTTTGACCCAAAACCTTCAAGAACATGAAGATGTATTATTATTTTTCAGCTTTACATCAAGTCCAATCATAGATCCAAATCAAGAAAATATGACTTCACTGGATGAAAAAGGAGAATGGCCTAGCTAAAGTCTAGAAAGCATGGAGTACAGAAAATCCATGTGGTCACCTGAAGAGGGCTGTGGACTCCAGATGTCCTGGAGAAATGTTGCAGGCAGAGAACATATCACCAAATCAGGATGTGAGGTACTGATGGACTCCTACCAAAGAACATTGAATATTGTAATTATATCAAAACCAAGTATTTTTTTAAGCCTGTGTACGCTTATGCATCCAGGTAATTGCAGCTTTATATTTATCCAACAACAGATTCGTTTGATTTTGCAGTTGAGTTGGACAGGATAAGAGTGACATCAAGGGTGGAAAAGATGGGAAAGGATGTAGCATGGTCTCAGTATGTTAAGCCTCAAACACCTGGAAGGTTAACAGTGGTGTGTAGACATTTAGGACCCACTGTATGGACCTGTCATGCAGTCGATGTAAACCCATTTTTCAGCAGCCAGTATGGACACCTTCTTTCGTTATTTGAGGAAACCATAAAACAATCAGCTCAATCAGATATGTAATTCAGAATGGTAATAAGAAATAAAGGCAGCTAGCGCTCATAACAGCAAAGAGGATTCCCATTTTTCTCTGGACAAAAATAATTAAAGAAAATAGAATCATTTTGGTTTTACCCTAATCCCATTTTAACCTCAATCAATCACCAGCATTAGTAGTCAGTAGTAAAACTCATGTACATAGATTATCTACACATAGTACCATCATTTCACCAGTCAGAGTGGACAAACAGGAAATACACACAAAAACAGGAGAATAGCAAATTAAATACAGAAAAACTGGAAGCTTTGGTGAAAACAAACCTAATGTACCATTAACTGTGTGCACCACCTGTTTCTAACGCTCTGAGTTAATTAAGGGGACGAAATAAAATCTACATAGAACTTTTCTTATGTCCACTCAGACACATTAAAACAGTAGTTATGGAAGTGGAGGCTTAAACAAAGTTATATCAGCCTTAAACAACAACCAAATGATTGAAACAGTCTCAGTTACATTAAGATGTCATTGTGCAACTTTTAGTCACCAGAGGGCCTTTTTCCACCGTAGTGCTGCTAATTTAGCTAACATCCTCCTGGCTGCAACAGCACATGTAGGAGCTAAAAAACACACACGAACACAAACCCATTTCCATTTCGAGGTTCTGAAAAAGAATCAATGAGGGGATTATCTGACACCAACACTCCCCACATCAGGTGTTCTCAAGATAAATGAAGTTTGTCCTCTAAGCTTGTGCAAGAGCACTTTTCTGTTTTTCAACAGGGAGTTGACTAAATGGGGTGAAGAAGATTTTAAAACTAAGACATTTTTAAACTGCTTTGAATAAAGATTAAGAAAACTGTTTTCTGATTAATCATTATGCAGATTATGGTGAAAATGGTTAAGTACAGTAAAATACCACTGGAAGAACATCCAGCTCAAATGCTATTTAAAGAAAAAAAAGGTACAATTGCATCCCCATCTAGTGGTCAGCCTCTGCCATTACAGTTCAAACGTTCAGATTTAAAAAGCTTTTTTTTCCTTTTAAAAAAATCCCCTAATTTTAGCTTGTTAAACCAAAATATTTTTACATATAAGGGTCTAAAAATAAATCTATCAATGGTGATCATATCTGAGGAAAAAATGGGTCGGATGCCAGCAGCTGCTTACCAGCTGCCACTTTGCTCGACAAAGTTTAAAGCTTTCCAGAATATATAAAAAAAGAGGTTAAAGATGTTTAAAACACAAAGGTTCAGCTTCACTGTGTTGCCATAAAGCAGCAAATCAGACTGACTGCAAGACAATGAAAAAGATGCAGGGGGAAAAAAATTAAAGACATTTTTAAAAATGTGTAAAAAAGAAAAGTTTGATTATAGTGCTAATGACAATTTAACCCACAAAATTGTCAAAAACAGCAAAATAAAAAATACAGCTCTGTAGACAAGGACAAAACAGTGATTGAAGAGAAGAATAAAATTAGTAGATAATCCATAATCGTTTCTACCCCACATATGATCACTATAGACCCCTATCTTATTTTTTTCTCTCTGTAAAATTTTAAAGTCTAGTTGAAAGAAATTTCAGCCTCCGACACGCCAGGAGTGGTTGGGGAGGATGTAGAATCGGCCAGCGAGGTGTGACTATTGTCCAAGCTCTTGTTCACGCTTCTCCGAAAGGGCGTTGACTGGAAACAGGGCGTGGAGCAGTTGGAGGGCGTGCCTGAGCTGGGGCTACTGTGATTGGACGTGGGAGAGAAAACAGAATCATTGTGGATGCCTTTGTTTTGTCGGTCCAATTGAAGGTGCTGACTGATCTCGTCTGGCAGTCGACGGTACTCCTCCTCGAGTTCTCGATCCAGCTGGGACTGAAGCTGTTCAAGAGCACAAAAACGAACAAAGGGTGGTTGGTATGGGGTCAAAGGGAAATTGCCACTCAAGAAAAGTGGGTGAGATCTGTAAACAATAAATAAGGACACCAAATTTCTCCTTACCCACAAAAATAATGTTTTCAAAGTACTACTTCCAACAGAATCGTGAAATATTTGTCTGATGCACAATCTGGCTGTAAGCCCTGAATAACATCTCGACAGCTACGTTGCTGTAGAGCAGCTCAACCCTCAGCAGCAAAACACTCTCAGATTATGTGAAGTGTGAAGTGAGAAAAGGGCAAGACTGTGAATTCCCGTGTGTATTAGAGTAATAATGCTGGTCAGAAGTGGAGTAGAAATTGTCTACCTGAATGCTGCCAAATTCGAGTTTTTAAAATTATAGTTTTTGTCACAAGTTGTCCAGTGTGGTGACCTGCAGGAAGACAGAGCTTAACACAGAGCGCTTTTAAACCTCCGAGAACAGTGCTGGATTGTTGAGTCTCCAAGCTGCTGCCTCTGAACATTTCTCTTGACCTCCTCGTTCATAGTGAATACATCACCACATAAATCTTCATCTGATGATTTCACATTGAGGCTGGAAATTTGGCTATCAGTGCTTTCTTCTTGGGGGATATTTTGTTATGATTGAGGTTTGAATTGATACCATCCCAAACATCGTCACATTTTTAGCTGTATTCTCAGTAGCTCTGTGCTTGCTTGCTTTTTTACTGATGTTTTACAAGATTTCTGTTTTTTTTTTATTTCCTCAGACACAGAATTTTTAAATAAAAAAAACAACTAACATTTTGGAGCTGGGTTAACCTGAAACTCATACTTTTCAACATTTGATGAAAAAAATGTTTCTTAAAATGAAACATTTTGTTCTTCATTCACCCACTGTTGCCATGAAAGTAACTTGGGGTTTCCATTGTGTTTTAAATAGGGTATTTTACAAATAAATCCTCTTGTTTGAGCATTTGTTTTTGGAAAATTTACTTTGAAAATATTGTCCAGTGAATATACTGGCGACCTGTCCAGGGTGTACCCCGCCTCAGCCCATAGACTGCTGGAGATAGGCACCAGCTCCCCCGCGACCCACTATGGAATAAGCCGTAGAAAATGACTGACTGAAAATGACTGACTGACTACTTTGAAAATATTCTGAAAAGGCATTTTTTTCCACACTATTTTTTTATTTGCATCCTTTTATGGGCATAGACTATTCAAAATATTAAATTCAGGGTTCCTACGCATTTGCAGATGTTTTTAAACTCAAAATTTTCAGATTTTTGGGGCAATTTTTGACATAAAAATAGAAAACATCTGTTTTTCAATTTTCTAGAGATGCACTTACATCGAGTATGGCTGAGTCCAGTTCTGGAGAGAGACTATCCTGCAGCTTTAAGATGCGTCCCTTCTCTAACACACGTGAATCAAATGAATGGCTTGTTTCCAGGCCGCTGCAGAGCTGAATGACTGAATGCTGAGGAGGGAATCCAGCCATCAGATTCGGACGTGTTAGAGCAGGGATGCATCTAAAAGTTCCAGGATGGTAGCTCTCCAGGACCGGACTTCTCTTGTTTTAACAGTGAAATCATAATCCAGACCTTTTAAAGGCTGCGTAGAAACCCTGGAATTATGGCTCACCCCCAAAGCTTCGTGATCCTTAGATCAGTTTTTCTCAATCCTAGTCCTGAAAGCCCATAGTCTTTCATGACTTAGATTTGTCCCTGCTCTGGTAAACCTCAGCATGCCATTAAGTGCTTAAGAGGCCTGTTAACCACCAGTTCATTTAAGTCAGGTGTGTAGCAGCTGGGAAACACCCAAAACATGCAGAGTAGTGGGTCCTGAGAACCAGTGTTGAGAACCCCTGCTTAGATTAACGTGTGTCTTTAAAGAAAAGTGGCCCTTGTGCTGCGTTTGGTTTAATACAGGAGTTTGTCAGTGCTCACCTGTGGAAGCAGGGTTTCCAACTGTTGCAGCACCTCCTGATGCCTCAGCGCAAACTTCTCTTGTCTCATGCTCTGCGCCTTTTCCATCTGGTGAGCAGAAAGTGGAGACCAGAAATTTAGGCAAGAACAGAAAATACATTCCCCTAAAATCACAAAGGAAAGCCAATCAAAGGAACTACAGTTGCTGCCCAAGAGAAACAGGCTCCAGATGAAGACAAAAACAGACATCTGTGCTGTAAATGAGGTCATCTGAAACTTGCTAGGAGTATTGGTGATGCATGTGCATGTGTGAGGTGGAGTATGTACCCTGCGGAGGGTGTCGACAGACTCATTAATGTGTTTCCTGTTGATCTCATTTTGGTCCCTAAAGAGACAAATAAGCACAAGGACAAAAGAGAGCAATGAAAGATAGCAGAGACTTAGTTGTAAAAACACAGTAAGCATTGGATGTATCTCAGGTACACAGGTCAATGGAAATAAAATGATTTGTACATTTCAGCCTTCTCCTTGTCTTTGGCCTTGGCTTCAACAATGCTGTTTAATCGCTTCCTTTCCAGCATCTTGTGGAGCTCCTTCTTCTCCCTGCAGACACAGCTACAGTTTAACTTGATACATAAAAGACCAAAAAAAAAAAACATATAGAAGAGATACAGCTGAGACTTAATAATAAGGAGAAATTCAAACCAGCAATAAAATTAATCCTGGAAAACTGAAGCGTTGGCTGTTGTGTAGGGATAAATGGATGCTCTTACTTCTCACAGATTTCTTTAAGCTTCTTCTGCTGAGCGCTGTGGTTTTCAGCCGCCGTCTGTTTTAGCTTCTGAAAGGCCTGAAAAGACACAGCAGCAGGTTTTTCAGTGACATAGGATGCTGTTGCGTTGGACGTTTTGGACCGGACTGTCCTGTGGGCCCCCTGTAGGTTACAGGATCTACAGTACAGGTGCATCTCAAAGTATATCATCGAGAAGTTATTTCTTCCATCAACAGAAACGTATGTATTATATAGATTAATTACACCCAGAGGTATAGCCATTTCAAACATTTATTTCTGAAAACCCAAAAGTCAGTTTTCAGATAATTTTAATATTACATAAGACAAATAAAAACACTTTTATTAATTTTTATTAATGAACCATTATAGCAGCCTACCCAATCAGGAGAAAGACTGCCAGCTTAAGAGCACTTCAGCAGACAGTCACTGACACCCTACCTTAACAAGGGTATTGCCAAAGAAGCTGGTGGCTTTATTGAAGCATATTTACAGAAAATTGAGTGGAAGGAAAAAGTGTGTACAAACTAGGTAAACAAGAAACAGGGATAACTGCAGCCTTGAGAGGATTGCGGTTTGAGTCCAACTGTCACGTTCTTTGTCTTAGGCCACTCCTGAACTCTACTCCTGATTCAGCATCAGATGGGTTTTACATGGACTAATGAGAAAAAGGACTCAGTGGTCCAAAGTCCTCTTCTAAAAACTGCCAAACCAAGACCAGGACACTGCCGCTTAAGGACTGGAGATCACCACCCCTAAATTGATGTATTAAGCTTTGTGCTCAAGTGTCATTACCTCTGTCAGATGTTGTTGCTGCATCTGTTTTTCCTGCTCGTAAAGCTCCTGGCGCAGTGTTAGGAGCTCATGCATGTGCTGCTCCCTGAGCTGGACCTTCTGCTTCTCCAGGTCCTGCTGTACCCCGTCCTGGGAATCACTAGAGAACAGAGGAACACCGGTTTGGCCACAGTACCTTTGACTAAAAACTTTTCTCTGCAGTTCATTATCTTTTATTTGCATCTTCACATCAAAGATCTACCTTTCTAACCACCTGTTTATCCCCTCATCCATCTACCAGTCTTTACTAACCTTTTCTTCAGGCTGCGTTTGAAGTTTTTCTCAATTATGGTGCGCTTCTTCTGACTTTCAGACTGAATCTGGGGAAAAAAAACACATGAAAGAAGTAGTATGCAAAAATGACAAAAGTTCTCAATGAATCTTTTACAAATTCTCATATCTATGTCAACTATTTTCTATTTCGCTTTTACCTTCTTTAGGTTTTTCTTCCGCAGCTCACTGAGATCTTTCATTTGTTTCTTCGTCAGTTTAGTGTAAATCTTCTGCGCCCTCAGGTCCTCCACCGACAGAAACTGGATCTCTAGAAGACAAACATCATAGTTAATCCAGCTTATATCAGCCCCTGACAGACTTATTTAAAATGGCAGCTTTATATGACAAACATGATGGCCTCACATTCATTTCAGGGTTGAAATAAATGTGTTGTGATGGGACCTTACCTGTGAGCACAGTGGCTACCAGGTCCTCCTTAGGGGTTTGTACTACACATGGAGGCACAGAAACACAGGAGAAACAAAGCACAGAAAACACTCACAGCTCATGTGCAAACAGATGATGGACAAATGAATCATGCACAAACATGTGCTTCAGCTGGCTTGAATGCAAATTCAACTAAATAATTTTTGCAGATGTACAATAAAATATGTTCAATGATTATTTGTCCCAAAGTTATGGGAAGACTTGACAGAAGAAGCTCCTAGATGGAACGATGCCTTGTAAAATATCCCTTGAACTTTTCCACATTTTGCCACAGTAGAACAACAAAGGTCACAGTATTTTGTTGGATTTTATGTGATGGGGCCATGCTGACACTCTGGTGTTATGTTTAGGACCGATTTCCTGCTGGAAGGTAATCCTCCACTCCAGTTTCAAGGCTTTTCAAGCCTCTTAACAGGTTTTAGTTCTATGCTCAGCTCTATCCATGTTCCCATCAACAATGATGAGGTTCCCTGTCTCTGCTAATGAAAAGCATCCTCACAGGATGATGCAGCCACTACTGTGTGTCCCCTCGAGTGAGGGGATGGTGTGTTCAGGGAGATGTGCAGTGGTGGCTTTCTCCACACATTGCGTTTGTGTGTGGGGCAAACAGTTCAGATTTAGTATCATCTGATCAGAGCACCTTCTTCCACATGTTTGCTGTGTTCGTTCCATGTCTTATGGGAAACAGCTAAAATGACTTTCTTTAAACAACAGTTTTCTTCCTGCCACTCATTTATAAAGTCAAGATTTGTGGGGATTTTTTTAAGTGCACAACTAATAGTTGTCAGCAGATTCTCTCCCCTGAGCGGTGGATATCTGCAGTTTTAAAACCTTGTTTAAAACCTTGTATCATTTTCCTTTCACTCCAAAAGTGTTCATTACTTTGTGTTGGTCTGTCACATCAAAACCCTAATAAAATTCCTTCACGTTTGTGGCTGCAACGTGATAAAACGTGGAAAGGATTTGCAAGGCACTCCACGGATATCGGCTTAGCACACATTACAGCTCTTCAGTCCTCAAGACTAGTGCATTACAACTGGTGGCTAATGCAACATTACAAACACCGTGCAGACCTGCAGTGGAAGGTGGGAAGGAAGCCGTTCTATAGGCTCAAGGTTTAAACGGTTTTTGTTGTTAGAGGATAGTATAAAAGCTTTTATATATAATGAACTGCCAATTAAGGATAAGACTTGTTGAGACATTTTGGATGTCCCTACCTGGTGCGGGCAACCTGGGGATGTCAGGAGATTCATCTGGAGGACTGAGGGAATGCGGTTGCAGAGGAGAAGGGAGTGAATTCGTTGGGATCACCTCCGTCTCTTTGCTGATGTCTCCCTCTTTGGGTTGCTGTCCAAAAGTAAACATTTCAGATGTTAAAACAGACGGAGAAAAGATGATAAAAGTGGAGAGAAGATAAAGAATCTTCATTTGGTGCATTTTGCTTTCACACTGTACTTTTCCAAGTGACCTATTATTTGTAAACAAAGCCACGCGGGTGACGATCATTGCTACCATTGGACAGAAATGTTGGGGGTGGGACAGAGCACAGACCCGGAAATGAATGAAAGCAGCTCATTCAACACAGATTTTGCGACTTTCTATCTCTAATTCTGGACCGGCATCAGAGAATGCGTGCTGCAAGCTTAAAGAGATGACGTGCTCTGCGTCCCTGCTTATGGATCCAGTGCAATTTAAAGAAGAATGGAAGGAATGAATAAACTGTATAACTCTAAAGCTGCTCATCGTCTATTATTAATCAGTTGAAACAAAAAAATGATTTCATTAAAATTTAACCAGAGTAAAGGAGTAATGTCATGTGCTGAAATGAAGGTGTATTGTAGTTTTCTTCACAACTTCCCCCTACGTCATTTGGCTGATTTAAATAAATGGTCCTTGGCCTCTCTAAGCAATGGAAAAATAACATACGAGATTCCCTGGGATTCCTATTACCCGGGCAAAACAAATCCTGGGGCTTTAAATCTTGGGGCTTTCAGTGGCTTTTGTTTACAACTTATAGTTCACTTGCAAAAAGTACAATGTAATAGCGAACCACAGCAAACGTAAAAAATTAAGTCTGCTTTTAGTCCGGACCGAACAAGCGGACCAAAGTACTTTTCTGGTGTGGATACACCCTAAAGCATGTTTGTGTCTGACCTCATTATTGTCCTCCAGTAGACCAGCAAGCTGTTTCTCTCTCTTGGCCAACTGACTGATGTGCTTAATGGGGTTGGTCAGAGCCTCAGCATATTCTGAAAACACAAACACACCAAAGAAACACCGGAGGATGATAATTAGCTTTATAAGAGTATAGCTTGATTCAGTTAATTCTTTATTAGACAGCCACATATAACAAATTCAATATTATAAATATATTATATTCAACAATATAAAATACAAATATTAAGTCTTTGGACAACAGGGACGTTAAATAGAGCTACAACAAATAAGCTAACAACATGAGAGGCAGGCTAGCTGCTAAGCTAGGCTAACCAACTGCTGGCTTTAAACTGCCCATAGTATTGGCGGCAACAGTGTATCTTTGTTTAAAAAGTTTAACAAATGGATTTCAAACAGATATCAAAGCATTTATTTAAACTCATTAATTGATAATAAATAAAACAAAAAAAACTAGGTTAAATAAAAAGCAGAAAAGAAAATGATAGCTAAAAGTAGGGATTAGCTTGTCTGAATAGTTGCTAATTTGTAAAAAAAAAAAAAAAACAACTAAAAAGCCATTACAAAAAGACAGAAAATAAAAAAGGGTGGAAAATAAATCTTGCGGTTTTAAAATCTGAGATCGTAGCTTAATTTTTTTTCTGTTGGATCGCACCAAATGTACGTATTCTTTACTTAATTTTGCTCCGATAACTCAAAAGACTTAGAACGTCATTGCCTTCATACAACTCCAGCCCAATGCATATTTTATGTGTATTTAACGTACAAAAGCAGACCCCAAATAGTTATAAGTCTAAATCAAGTACCCGGGTGCAGTACACCAACAGACAGGTGACAGAAAAATTTGCATATTTTTTTTATTTCTAACTTGATACAGTATGTATAAATGATTTTACAGCTATTTTATGGAGACTTTAAATGTAGTCGGGGTGATCTGCGCAAGAATCCAGTTCAGGATTCTATTAAAGGTAGGGTTTGGTGCAAAGCGGTGTTTTGAGCTGCAAACTTTTGAAACATAAAAACTCATTTTTTCAAGAAGCAGTTCTGTCCTGGTGGCAGACTATGCGATGTACCTTTAAAACATTTTCTTTCCATTTATATATTAAGAAACATTGCTTTCTGCTTCCTTTTTTAGTTTTCTCTTTTCCTTTTAAATCTGTATCTTTAACCATTAATAGATTTGCGCAGTCTTAAAAATACAGAACAAAGTTATTTTCTTGTTAATTAAAAAAGGAACATGTCTTTTAAGTTTCAACTGTAGCATGACTGTATTTAAGGACGGCTGGTTCTCCTAGTTGTGAAATTAATTTGAAACATTTACCTTGGTGTTCATTAGGGATGTAGTCCTTAGCTTCAGTATAAACCAGCAGGGAGGGCAGCAAAAGTGGCTGGTTAAGCTCATTTTTCAGGTTGATGTAGTGGTAGCCTGAAGGGAAAACAGAAAACATATGGATATAAATCAATGATAAGTAAAATATGACCGATGACATATATTATGCATTAGTAGGGAACTTTGCTTTCAATTCACATAAATATTAGTAAGCTCACCGGGTCTGATGGCGGACACAGGGAGAATTCGGTGTCCGATAAACTTTCCGTTTTCCTCAAACACAGCTATCCTCAGAGATGCCAATGTAGGGAGAACCACCTGGAAAATGTTGGAACCAACAGATTAAGTAAGGATGTGGGACAAAAGATAAAATGTGAGAAAAACATTTAACAACAACACATAAAAGTGTGCTCTGTGAGTGACCTTATAGAAGGTAATAATTTCATCTTCCCACACAGGGTCCAGGGAGTTCCCATTGGAGGTCTTGGTTCTATACTTCCTCTTTGTATCAGCTGGAAGTCCAAACATGTCCACCTCCACGTATACACCCACCTTTTTTTCTGTCAGGAACTGACCTGAGATCACCTGGTGGAGGTGCAGTTACACACAGTTATAGCAAACTGACACAAACTCCTTTAATCAGACAATAAAAAATAACAACAACTTGGTTTGTACCTTAATTGTGACTGTATTGGCAACAATCCCGTCTACTATGCTTTCCGTAAACGGGTCAAAGTGTTTGTCTGTCCTCCTCATGAACTCTGGTTTCAGCAGGTAGCCACTGTGGCCATTATATTCAAATACACCCATGTTCAGCTGCATAGGAAGGTCTGAGCAAAAACAAAAAAAACAATGTTTTAATTACAGGAAAGAAGATTTTTGCACAGGCAATGTGAAAGCTATTCATAAAACAGACCCCTCTACTGTTTTTTGGCACCGCTAGTAAAGGCCTTAAAATAAATTCCTCTTTTAGTTTCACAAATTCACACTGGAAAAAGTACGCTGAGTCCATTAATTCAGTAGAAAAAAAAACACTTTAAACATTTTTGTTTGCAAACTCATAAAAGGTTAAAGCATACAGAAAGGGGGATCTTAAACATGACTCTTTGCACAGTTAAACAAAGCTTAACTTTTATGTTTATAGCATGAACATGTTTATAGCAGAACATAGCTTAACCAGAGCAAATAGCAATGGATTTTAAAACACAAGCTCTGTTTACAACATACAGACTGGATGAACTCAGTGTTGCTTGTAAACAATTTTCTGAGTTGTGTTTACTTTTCTGAGAGCTTTGAACTGAGCACTTAAAATGAGGGCAGCTCATCATGACATCATTTAAAGGCACACAGCATCACAGATCCACATATTCATCCATTGTATTGGGGTGTTTGCTGCCAAAAAGCCCAACCGATTGGTAAATAGTTAGCATCTGATTGTTGTTATGGAGTTTTGGTGACCAGGATGTCACTGGCGATCTCTAATAATGGAGATTTTCATTAACCTCCTTTACCATCCTCCCCACTGTGTGGAGACACTTACAGTTGCCTTAAACTTATCGGTTATTGGTCCGACTGTTAGCTAGCTTTTGACAGGTTTAGGTGAATCCCTATTTTCTTGAAGCAATTTGCCATTTTGAAGAGTGGCAAACAGCATTTATGTCAGGTTATTTTACAGATTTGTACAGCGGCTGCCAATGAGTGTGAAGTGCCCTGTATATGTCAGCTTTAGAAACCCCAAAGATAAATCCAAAAGAGCAAGGAGTATATTACCGTCCTTACCAAGAGTCTGAAAGTTCAGCGCCACCATCTGGCAACCAATGTTCCAGAAGAGCTGAGGCATGTAGTTGGAGCTGTCTACCCTCGTTCCTTTGGGGTAGATCCGGCTCAACTGGTTCTTATTGTACCTGGAGGAGTTCTGTCAAAGATCGACACGCTTTACAGATGCAGAGAGGTGCAACATCTGTAGATTCAATTTATCACATACTGGAAGCTGCCAGGGTCAAAAATCTGTTCCTGATGTCCAGGCTGATGAATGGTCCAAACTTAGCTTCGAACAAAGACTAGAAACATGTAGATCATCTGGTTGGTATATCAACGGTTTACCATTTAGGATCTCACTCGTTTCTACAATTGATATTATCTGCAACTCAAAATGCAGAGTCAAAGAAGGGATAGCAGCTTTCTCTTAGTCCAGAGACTAAATGCCGATCCTGAAACCACCAGCTTAACTGTATGAATTCTATCTATATTCAGTGGGGCCACATGGAATAGGGATTTAGGGTCTATACACTATATCTATTCCCTGGACCTCAGCCTTAAATCTGAGAAATACTGGCAGAAACATGAACACACAAACTCCTCTTCAAGCTTTTAAGGATACTCAACAAACTCAGTGGGGAAGTTCTTCAGGGCATCCATGCCTTTGGTTTCCACAAACGAGGACATCTCAAAGAACTTCCTCCTCTCTGGAAAAGGAAAGGGCGAAAAAGGAAGTCAGTTAGGATAAATATTGGTAACTGGTAAGGAACAGGATGGACAAAATATGACAATCAATATGTGTATTAGGTTAACTGGAACTCTCTCCATCTGTTTCCTCATCATCTGCTAACACACACTTACTAGCTGCCACCTCAAAGCTCTTGAATTTAACAGGCTCGATGTAGTTCACAAGATTGGACATCTCTTCAGTGGCATTTGCCTCACTGCTGGCTGTACCCTGAGGGAGGAAGATAGCAATAATCCATCAGCAAGCACCCCAAGAACCCATAGAAGGACCAATCAACCCTCTCCAATGGCTCTAACCTCATCAGAAGTGGGTTTTTTTTGGTCCAGCGGAGGCTCATCGTCCTCTTCCTCCTCACTTTCTCCTTCACCCCCTGCCAGAAGGAGATTAAAACATTCAGAAATCTTATACACATGTACACCGGCTGAATCCATTCAATTCTGTTTACACCTACCAAGGGACTTACGAGGCCCCAATTCTTTGACCGCCCTCTCAGCCAGCTTTTGCTCGCCATTGGACAGGAGCTGCTGTCCGTCTCTGTCTGTTAGAGGGCAATCTGCACAAACAGACAGATGTTGGATAAAAATGATTGGCAAAAGTTTCAAGTTAGTTTAGTTTTAATCAATAGTTTTTTAGCGTTTCTGCAGATATTCCTGAGGATTTATTTAGAGCTGTGGCTGCTTTTCCACTCATTTTCAGTCCTGTCCTTGTGTCTGACCTTAACGGCATTTTGTGCCTGGCATGGTTTAAATAAATGAGGAAACTGAACATGTGGATGGCAGAAGTAGTGAAAACTCCACTGTAACCCATAAAAGATGTTTAAGCTCTTCTTACTGTCAAGAATAAATCACATTGTGTATCTCGTCAGATTTTATTGGTCAGTCTCTCCTAAACACATTGTATCACAGTAAAAATTAAACCACAAAAAACAGAAAATGTGTCTGAAACCAAGAGCATTCCAAGAGTGCATATCCAGCTAATAAACAGTATCTAAAAACTCCAGCCAATACCGGACAGATGACCTGAGGAATGCATCATCCTACAGGTAATCATCTACTGCTCAGGTACATCTAAAAAAATAAGATAATCATGGAAAAGGTCTTTATTTTAATGGAATTAATGGAATGCCGCAGATGCTTCTTCTCACCGGTAAAAACACGGACCTCCACGGATCAGCGGTTCTCTGCTTCACCGAGACATGGCTGAGTGAAAACATCCCTGACCGCGCACTGCTGTTGCCGGACTTCCAGCTGTTCAGAGCGGATCGCAGCGCGGAGCTACCGGGGAAGAAGCGAGGAGGTGGAATCTGCTTTTATGTAAATTAAGGTTGGAGCAGAGACATAAAAGAGCTGGGGAAAACATGTAGTCCGGATCTGGAGTCATTTTCCATAATGTGCAAACCGTTTTATTCACCAAGAGAGTTTTCCTCGTTTATAATAATCGGCTCATATTTTCCACCGCATGGCTGCACTTCTGCCGCGGAAAAACATCTTGCTGAGCTGATTACAGACGTGGAGAAAAAATACACAGACTCTTTCATCATAATACTGGGAGATTTTAACAGCGCAGATCTCTCTAATGAGCTCCCCAAATACAGACAGCATATTAAGTGTCCCACCAGAGGCAAAAACACACTGGACCACTGTTACACAGCTTTAAAGGACTCATACCATGCTGTTACCAGGGCTGCTCTGGGTTTTTCGGATCATTGTCTTATCCACCTCATCCCAACCTACAGACAGAGACTAAGAGCTTCCAAACCCGTGGTTCACACTGTTAAAAAGTGGACTGAGGAATCGAAGCAGATGCTACAGGCCTGCTTTGAATGCACAGACTGGACTGTTTTTGAAACCTCAGCCACTGATTTAAACGAACTAACTGATGTGGTGACATCATACATCAGTTTCTGTGAGAACATGTGTGTGCAGACCAAGACCTTCTGCACATTTGGGAACAACAAGCCATGGTTTACTCCACACCTCAGGAATCTACGCAGGGACAAGGAAGAAGCTCACAGCAGTGGAGACTGGGCGCGGTACAGGCAGGCCAGGAACAGACTAACAAAGGAGATCAAAGCAGCCAAGAGAAGCTTTAGTGAGAAGCTGAAAAACAGCCTTTCTACTGGTGACACTTCGGCTGTATGGACCGGTCTGAGAAACCTGACTGCCTACAGAAGCCCCACCACCCTTCCTGAACAAAGTCCTCGCCTGGCCAACCGTCTGAATGGCTTCTACTGCAGACATGACAAGAAGCCATTCACACCTCAAACCAACTCCTCCACATCCGATTCAGGAACAGGTTCTACCAGTAAAGCAACCAACCCCCTACCTTCAGATCCTCTGCCTGCACTAAAGATCTCTGAGGAAGATGTAAATAGGCTCTTTCAGCGCATGAAAACAAAGAAAGCTGGAGGACCTGATAACGTCTCCCCATCATGCCTGAAAACCTGTGCAAATCAACTCGCTCCGATCTTCACCCGGATCTTCAACAAGTCACTGGAGAAGTGTGAGGTCCCCTCCTGCTTCAAACGATCCACCATCATCCCAGTGCCCAAGAAACCCACCATCCTAGGATTAAATGACTACAGGCCTGTAGCCCTGACGTCTGTGGTCATGAAATCCTTTGAGCGGCTGGTGTTGAAGCACCTGAAAGACATCACAGGCCCTCTACTGGACGCCCTGCAGTTTGCTTACCGAGCAAACAGGTCGGCAGATGATGCTGTTAACTTAGGTCTACACTTCATCCTGCAACACCTCGACCACCCATGGACCTACGCCAGGATCCTGTTTGTAGACTTCAGCTCGGCCTTCAACACCATCATACCAGACATCCTCCACCAGAAGCTCACCCAGCTCAACGTCCCAGCCTCCACCAGATCCAGATCAAAAAGTACTGGTGCCCCCCAGGGGTGTGTTCTATCCCCACTCCTCTTCTCCCTGTACACAAATGACTGCATCTCAGCGGACTCGTCCGTGAAACTCCTGAAGTTTGCAGACGATACCACTGTCATTGGACTGATCCAGGACGGTGATGAGTCTGCATACAGACAGGAGGTGGATCGCCTGATACACTGGTGTAGTCAGAACTGCCTGGAACTAAACCCACTCAAGACTGTGGAGATGGTAGTGGACTTTCGGAGAACACCACCGCCATACACCCCCCTCAACCATCCTCAACACCGTGTCGGCTGTGGACCACTTCAGGTTCTTAGGAACCACCATCTCTGAGGACCTGAGATGGTCCTCACACTTAGACGCTGTTCGGAAGAAGGCCCAGCAGAGACTGTACTTCCTGAGGCAACTCAAGAAGTACAACCTTCCACAGGAGCTGCTGGTCATCTTCTACACTGCCATCCTTCAGTCTGTCCTGTCTTCATCCATCTCATTGTGGTTTGGTTCATCCACAAAACAGGACAGGTCCAGACTGCAACGAATAATCAGGTCTGCAGAGAGAATCATCAGGGCTGACCTTCCCTCCATCCAGGACTTATACAGGTCTAGGGTCAGGAAAAGAGCTGCTAAAATATCTGCAGACCCCACACACCCTGCACATAAACTGTTCAGAGTTTTACCTTCAGCCCGTCGCTACAGAGCGCTGTTCACAAAAACTAGCCGCCACAGAGACAGTTTCTTACCCCAGGCTGTTTCTCTGCTGAACATTCAATAGAGTTCGAAACAACATCATACAGATGTTGCAAACGCACCTTTTTATTTATATGTGTGTATAATGTACATTGTAAATATGTATATTCTGTAGTGCAAAAACAAAACCCAGAGAGCAAAGTGTACCGGACTCAAATTCCTTGTTTGTATGTACAAACTTGGCAATAAAGCTGATTCTGATTCTGGTAGCCCACTTAGCCCCTATTGCTTGTTGATCTATTTCACCCACACTTTTACCTTCCACTCAACTTTCCATTATTAATCTTGGACACTTTACCAATGACCTTTTGTGGCTCACCCTCCCTTGTGGAAGGTGTCAATGACTGTCTGTTGGATAAATGTCAAATCAGCAGTCTTTCCCTATGATTGTGTAGGCGGGCGGCACCAGACACTCCTACCGTTGGTGGGCGATGACTGCTCCCCGGGCTCTTTGCGCCGTATGCTGCCTCCCTCTGCAGGGTTATGAAGATGTTTCTTCTTGTTTTTGATAAGGATTTTCCCCATCAGGTCTTGGGGTGAGGGAAGCGGCTGACCTGGGACCAGCTAAAAGTCATACAGATGGTGAATGGTAATGTTGAGACATGGCAGAATGACACAGCAAGGCTGAGCATCGATAGATTAACAATTAAAAAAGACTGGTTTTTAATTTGATTCGAGCTTAAACTCTAAACACAGTCTCAAAACCAGTGTTTTAAAACGGAAGCTAAAGTTATTGGTTTTGCTGCTTTAGGACACGTATCACTGTGCTTCGTTTAAATGTTGACATATTTGATTGATTTCCTTGAAGTACGGGCTTTATCTGTTTGGTAATGTTTCTGGTTTAGCTTGGAAAATAAAATGGGGAACCTGTCCCCATGTCCGTAACTACATTGTATTAAAATGAGACCATACTTTTTGTAATTTCTCCCCGTATTTAAAATCTCATGAATGCTGTCTTTCTTTTTAACACTGTTATGACCTTTGCTTGGGATGGGTTGGAATATTTCAGAAATTTACAAACTGGACTCCACGGCAATCAACCCAGAGTTAAATGCTGACCTTTAGCCCTCGAAAGGGATTTTAAATACAGTTAGAGAAAATACACTACCTGTCAAAAGTTTGGACACACCTTCTTATTCAATGGTTTGTCTTTATTTTTATTCCCACCTCTGGGAACTCCTTAAAGGCTACCGGAAAAAAACAAACTAAAGCAAAGAATTGAAAATACAAAAGATGTTTTCAGTTACTTCACAATTTTTTGTTTGCTACATAAGTCTACATACTTTCACATCATAGTCGTGATATATTCAGTATGTATCTATAATGCAGAATGTAATAAAATAAGGAAAAACCATTAAATGATAAAGGTGTGCCCAAACATTTGACTGGTAGTGAAGATTCAAGCATAATCTTGACTAAAACAATCCGATATCATGCATTTACACAGAGTATATCTACACTATTTTTAAATCCCAAATGAACATAGCACACTGCTTACTGCATCTGTTTTAAGTCAGCCCCCCTGACATGCACTCTGCATTCATTCTTCACAGACAGTTGATTTCTAAAACCCTGCACTACTGGGGCCACATTTTATTGGTATTCCATGGAAAAATGCCACTTGGACTATCTGAAGCTACTGTTAAAAGAAAATGTTGATATTCATGTTTGTATATAATACAATATGCTAAAATTACTTCAAATTTCCTGTTAATTTTTATAATTCCTACAGAAAGTTTCCAATTACCAATATTTCCAAAATTCCCCATCTAACCTCCACTTTGCAACCCTAATTATTGGTCATGAATCAGGTTCAGGTTTGGTTAAAGAACTGTGTGGTACTTGTAGCAGGGTGCATCATGCATTATGTGCACATCTGAGAATCAGAGGGATCTGATTAAATCTGATGCTCAGGAAGTTGGATAACACTGTGAAAAAGGATTCGGGTGTTACCGGATATTTGTCCAGTGGATCAATCAGCAGGGCATCTCCAAAAATCGTCCTGCAGTACTCCGCCATCTTGGCCTGCTGTTTAGCTCTGAAATGACAGAAATCTGTTTTAAACCTGGAACTCTACACGCCTTCAACCATCAGTGGCCAAGTTTAAAGGCAAATATTCTAACAAAAGAGCCAAATGTAAACAGCCTGTGACAAAACTGGTAGAGTTTAATAGTGGAGGCAACATCAGCACACGCAGTGTCTTAACTGGACTTACGAGTCAACGTGGTTTTCGAAAGACAGGATGAGAGGGTAAGGGGAAGTCTTGAAGGCGGTCTCTGCTATCGCTTCAATCACCTCCTGCAGTAAAAAACAGAAATAGGACTTTTAAAACAGGAACAAAATGACTCATTTCAAAAGTACAATTAAATCTTTAGATGATACATTGTTTTGTTTATTTTATACCTATGTTCATTAAATACTTTTAAAAAATAAGCATGGGACTATTGGTACCTTTATGTTGAACCTCTTTTTGTTTTCATTTCTTACACTGAAATTAAGAGACATGGTGCTCTTTATCTCAATATATGTATAGCATGTGACCATGCTGGTTTCCAGTAATGCTGCTTATTCTGAGTGTGAAGAATGTTAATGAACGCGACAATTAATAAGCACCTAAGCTCACTTATAACAAATTTGCTAAAGTCTTTTTCTCATTTTCGCTAACATTTTAAATTCATTACCTTTCTCTCAGAGTTTAAAAACCAACACAATATTTCAGATCATCTAGCTTTATTGGGACCAATGTAATACATAAAACTCATAAAACTTTACATACACAGCATTGAAGTTGATGAAACTGAGCTCTACTGTTCATCCTTGATATGCAATAATATCTCATAGTTTTTATAAATCTGTAGTTTGCTGCATTAATTTAAGAGCTGTTTTAACCTCAAAATGTTAAGACTGTGTTGATTCATGAAACTCATCAACACAGTCTGAAATTTTAACCTGTGAAATTTACAGAAATCTGTTCTTATTTGCACTTTTTTAATATCTAAAGTTTAATCTATTTAAGACGATAAAACTGGACACCTGACAAAAAGATGGGATACACAGATGTTTAAAAGTCGACGTGTAATATGCGGAGTGAGATTTAAGTTCTTATTAAAGTCTTAGATGTAGGATTCCAACCTTTTGCTGACACCTGCTGTCATGTAAGAGGAACTACAAGTTGATAAACACTATCTTTTAAATGTATCATTTGTCATTTTAAATATGAAACTCCAAAAACATAAGCTAAAGCATAGTACAAGTCAAAACAAATTAACAAAAAAAAGAAAATACAGCAGTGAACTAAATAAAGCAAGTCTTTCTGTAGGTTGTGTATGTGTAATCAAATGCTATTATCTGTTCAAATTGATAATTGATTGCCTGTTAAAGATGACTGATAAAAAATAAAAAGTACAGTGAGCCGAATCTCATACCAAACTTTGTTGTTAAACTGGGTGTGATTAAGACAGGAGCAGAATGACAGATGGATTTACTTTCTGTCATTTCCCAAAGATCAGGGATCTTCTGCTTGCATCTGCTCTTGCACTGTACTGATTAGGTGAAATGCCCTAAAATCTAGTGGCTGGGCACCAATAAGACAGCCTCTTCATGATAAAAAAATCCTACACTACCTCACATTATTACGGTGCGTTTTTTACATGATTGCGTGTTATTTGTTTACGTCACTACGCATTGAGATTCACAACGCGTAGAAAGCGGCACATTCCGTTATTTACGTATTAGAACAACGCATTAATATACAGATGATTTTTGACCGTTTTGGCTTGCCATATGACTTCGATAAAATATGGGCGGACTCAAAGCGGACATCCGCTGGTCTTTTATGACCTCATACGCAGTGTCACACAATAAACTACTCGTCGGGAAAAAGTCTCCACATTGAACTGTTTTATATGTGACACACTGCTACGAGCAGCCGGTCACGAGTACGCAAGTGACAGTGTAGCATACTCAGCCGGATGGTGAACATGACAGATGACATGACACTATACATCTGCACAAGTGGCATAGCGCTTTAATTACATCCTGTGGTTTACATCTTTCATCTGGATTAAGGCCAAAATAGGTGACCTTGTACTTTTTTTGATAACTAGTTCCTCCATTTTTGGATATTTGTGTTCTAAATTGGCAAATCAGTCCATGGCTGTTTACATTACTCCACCCACAAAAAAGTCCAAAAGCACCTGTCGGCCGTCGTCATTTGTTGGACTGATAAATATCGGTTGTAAAAACATATCGCCCAACCGTAATACACAGATAAAAATAACAGGTATGACTTACAGTTTCTACATAGCAACTGTCTGTTTGACGCTTAAATTTTTAATGACAGAGTGGTCTCCCCTCCCCCCCCGCAGCTCCTGAGAAAAGGTGGGAATCACCATGGCAACCAGCGAATTAACACATTATTTTCTTACTTATCATCTACTAAACACTAAAGGCTATCACTAGAAAAGAAATTGGCGGGTCAAATCTTCCTTACTCAATTGCCATAGCAACCAGGGACTAAACTGATTCTTCTTTCTTTGTTACCTTCTGTCACCCAGAAAAGGCGGGAATTAGCATAGCAACCACTGACTACGTGTATTCAACTTCTCTCCAGAAATTGTCTAGTTAATAATATGGACTTAATGCAATTTTAGATTAAATTTACCTTTCATTAAATGTTACTGTAGCAATTTAAGTTCTGAGTAAAATCAAGGCAAACATTTAAAATGAAACAAAAAAATCCAAAAAATTTTACTCTTGTTAGGCAAGGTCATATTTTACGACTCTAATAAGCTGGGTATGTCACCTTAAATGGGATCTCAGTGGTCATGGTGAACCCGTGGGTGATGTAGGGCTCCTCATCTGGTGGTCGGCCCTTCCAGCAGTCCAGCTCGATGCAGCGACAGCCGGTGAGCAGCACCTGCCTGTACATCTCCACCGATGAATTACCTGTCAGCTGACCCACTAAAGACAGGCATACATGTTCAGAACTGAGCAAATGCAACGCTGGATATTTGTAATCTATTTACCATCATGCTTCTTGTGAGTGTAACATGGAATATTTTCCTGTTTAGATAAACCATTAAATGTAGAAACTGTGATCCCATAGAGCTTTTTACTTGTGAGGTATGTGTTGTGAGAGGAGTTGATGAAGTAGTGAGACAGCGGCTGGCTCATATCGTCGATGAGGTCAAGCCTTTCTGGAGGTACGATGCCATTTTCCTCACCGGCGAGATATCGGCTGAAAGCCTGCAAACCGATTTGGTCTAAAAAAGAAAGCAGGACAAACTGGATTTATTTTTATAACTCAAAACATTTTTTAATAAAACAAAGCAATTTCCACATATGACTGATTGAAGGGGGCTCAGGGAGTTTTTTTAATGTATTTATTCATATTATCTACATAGATGGAAAACCAGCTTTTTTCGCCTGTTTTCACTCAACATTTTGAATAGCTGCTAAAATGTCTAAATTTCCAACTTAAATTAGTTTTCTAAGATAATTCTCTGAAGAGGAATAAAAAAAGCTGAAGTCCAAAGAAAACCTGAAGAATAAGGATTAAAAAGGAAACAATGTCAACTTATTTTAAATGGATCCAGCTTTCTAAACCCTATGGACAACAGTTTGGTAACTCGGATCAAATTACAGTGATCAGTATTGTCTTTAAAGTTACAAAAATGTGTAGTTTTGCAGACATTTTGAGCCAAACAGAAATGACCAAGACCAAGGCTTTTGTCTTCATCAGTTTGGACTAAGCTTTAAGTGATTTTTTTAGTGAAAGGAGCCAGTAGGTAGATTTTTTTCCTCCCAGAAAGAGAGCTTGGAGGAACACAACCAGTAAAGTCAGCAGAACCATTTCTTTACACAGCTGCTGCTGTTTCTTAGGAATATGTAACAAATGAAAAACTAAAATCTCACATGCAAAGATCACAAGCTGCAAGTTGCTCTGAATCAAACTGTGAGCTGCTAACCTCTCTCCAGCTGGCTGGTGTTGGTTTCATATTTCTCCATGATCTGTCGGACCTGCTCTCGTTTCAGCGGGGGGTACAGCACCTCATTCAGCCTGGAGTCTCGCTGCCTGCGGTTGATGAAGTCCATGAACTGGTCCAGAGAGATGAATGGTTTCCTCTTAGTGGCACTAGACGGGACACAAAACTGTATTAATGTGTGTGACTGAGAAGCAGCCCTGAAAATCCCCGCTACAGCAGACAGGATTTAGGAACGGTAAAAAATAGGCATTCTCGAGAAATTAAAAAGTACAAATACCATTCCTCCAGGACGCTTTGTAGTTCAGGTCGGAGACACAAGCTGTCGAGAAACTTGAGGAAAGCCTCCCATGTGAAATCCTCGGGTTTTACACCTTCTGACTGCAGAGAGATGAGGGGAGAGCATTGGGTTGGAAGATTGATAATGATGTCAACCCAACCAACTATTTACACACACTGCACAAAAAGACACATAACCCTTCCCCTGTTTTCCCTGGTTGCATTTGTAAGCAGTATTCTGGCTTTTATTGTTGCTTTTGGAGAAATGGTTTCTTCCTGTCTGAGCGGCCTTTCAGCCCATGTCGGAACAGGATTTGTTTGACTGTGGATAATGACACACACACACACACACACACACACACACACACACCAGCTAAAACCGGCATGTTTAAAAGGTCCTTTGACACACATTTTGGACCAATGGTGTTTATACTTAACCTAACACTTACCTTCCTGATATTATGCCTGATATTGACACAAGCTTTGTTTTTTTTACCTGGTCACTGAAGCATGTTCCACAGTACGATTGCACAGAAATATTAGTGTATAAAAACTCCTGGCTCTCTCATTATTCTGTTGTTTATCAAATACAGATCATCTTGGTAACCCTAAGATACCTAAAACAGGAAAAATCTGATTTTATGTCAGACCGTGAGAACAACTTGTGTTGTGTGTTTTTATGCAGTGCCTCTAAATATCTGGTTTCAGCCGCATCTAAACATAAAATATTAATTTTTATTCAATTTGTATTATATAACGTTTGTTCTCCAAACAAGTTAAACAATTTGTGTTAAACAATGTGTTTCAAGTTAATGGTGACCATGGCTCTTCAACACTACAACCTACTCATATTAAAAATGATATCTAACGTGCTTAAAGATTAGCTTTTAAAAAGGTTTTCTAAAAGAAAAATCAGCAAAAGATGATGTCATCTTCACAATCTTAATATTTATCTGAGATCTCCTGCGTAACCAGCAGGTGGCACCAGAGTAAAGCGACAAACTGCGGCATCTCTGCCATGTTTCAAGTCTTTGTTAAGAAGAACAAGTCTTGTGACTTCAAAATGAGTTGTAGTGCAGATTGCAGTGATTATTCAGCCCATAAGAGACCTGGTTTCAGCTCAAAATGTGCAATGCTGCGATACTGTAAGGAGCAGAAACATGGTGGAGGAGTGGTTTCCAAACATTTTTAAGCTTTCGACGCACACAGTAACAGGAAGACACATGAAACCCCCAACTGTTATTGGTTGATATGTACAAACATTGCTAAGCATCTAGTAAACAGTAGCAAACATAAACTGCCTCAGTAACAAGCTAAATTAGTTTAACCCCCTGGGTGTTTCATCAACGCAACATACGGGGTCCATGTGTACATGATTGTTAAAATACCTGCTTTTTGTAAAGGTTAAAAAATGAAATCATGATCAATTGTTTCAAAACTTTTCCCACCTTAAATAACACACATTCAGTATATCCTTAGCAATTCAACTGAAAAACAGACACCTTCAGATTTAATTTCAGCATCCAGTCCTACTTGTTTCACACAAGTAGTAGTAAATGTGAATTACTCGAAATAAAGCTTCCCTAGCAGAATCTGGCTTACATTTGATTATATGCATCCTCCAGCTAAAGCCACAGTGTGCAGACAGTTACAAAGAACCAGAAGGATCTCACTGTATAAAGGTATCAGTCAGGAAAATGTAAAAAATTTAAGGAACTGTGCTACAAAAAAACACACACCCCACACACACACACACAAACTAATGTTTTACTGTGGTAAATGTTAAATATATTTACACTGAAGCATCAAGAAATCAATTCAACATATTCATATTCATATTCATATTGATATTGAAGCTTGTTTGGTCTTATAACAAACAAAAATACAAAATAGTTTGTGATTGTTGCATCTGTTCTCTTTTCCAGTTCTAGCGATGACGCTTTGGAAAAAACAGGCACAGAGACGGATTTTTTAGGGGAGAAGAAAACTCCATGAGCCATGGTGGAGTTAAAAAGTAAAGCGGTTCAGAGTTTTCTATGAAACATAACAAAAACCAATCCTGCCAGTTCATCGGGTTGGACGTGTAAGAGATGATAAACAGTAACAAGCAGCCAAATGCTGTTCTTACATGAGCTCTGTGCAAAATCCCCGCTGCTGCTCTACACCCTGTGTGGCAACTATTAACACATTTCTACAATAAAACTCTGATTTTTCATTTTGCAACTTATCAGAATAAAAAAAAGTATCGATTTGTTTGAAGGCCTCCAAAACCTCTACCTAAGGATACACGTAACTTTACTTTGACTAGCCTCACAAACATCGGCTTGCTATGCCTTTCTATGTATATCATCCAGATTTAGAAGAACATTTTAAAACCATCAGTCAGTCATTTTCTACCGCTTATTCCATAGTGGGTCGCGGGGGAGCTGGTGCCTATCTCCTATCTGTCTATGGGCGAGAGGCGGGTACACCCTGGACAGGTCGCCAGTCCATCGCAGGGCAACACACAAACAACCATGCACACACTCATTCATACACCTAAGGGCAATTCAGAGTGACCAATTAACCTAACAGGCATGTCTTTGGACTGTGGGAGGAAGCCGGAGTACCCGGTGAGAACCCACGCATGCACGAGGAGAACATGCAAACTCCATGCAGAAAGACCCCCAGCCAAGAATCAAACCCAGGACCTTCTTGCTGCAAGGCAACAGTGCTACCAACTGTGCCATCGTGCATTTTAAAACAGGGATTCCAAATTTAATACTTTTCCAGACACACGTTTCTAGAATTTTGCAGCTGTTTTTGTAACATTGTGAACAGTTGAACACAAAAAATAGCGTCAAGCTTAAGGTCAAACTCAAGTGAGCTTCTAACTCAGCATAGTGAAAACAGGCTGTTTTCTTAACGTTTCTGCATCTGGAGTAACTTAAAACTGCTCCATTTAAAAATCTGCAACCTTCAGATTTCTCAAATTAGGCTTAGATTTTCCTACACCAAGTACAGATTCGTTAAGGCAAAGTTTGTCATCTGTTTATCTTTATTTTGTTAGTGAAAATTCAAAAACAAGGGAAGGTCAATGCCTTGACGGCATCTAAACCAGAAGCAGGTTTGAAACAACAGATAGTCTCAGATGCCAAAAATGTGTCCTTTTTTAACATTTCTGTTAATGACGGTGAATTTATCTGAAGGTCCTCTGTCAGAACCTTAACAAAAACATTAAGTGAGGCAAATGTTTACTTGAGATACAGCAAATTAAAGACAGAGGATGTTCCCAAATATAAATCAGCATAAAAAGTCCTTCATTTTTCAGAAATTCAGGTAATTATCATCAATATGACAGACCAAGTGATGAACTGTTTACCATTTTCAGTTTTTTCCATATTTGGAGATTTGTTTCTTTCACTGCATTGTGATGGTGAGCTGAGAATTGTAGCACCAGTCGGTTCATCCTATTTCTGTGCATGAAGTTATGCTGTTTGCACGAATATCTTCTGGTTAATGACAAGAGATTGCATTTAATGATTACCTTGTTGTTGAGGAGGCCACACTGCTCAAGAGCCGTCTCCACCCTCTTCTTATCGGAGAACATCTTCAGAATGCTGAAAGGAAAAAACTCTCACTGTTAAGGTTGCCTTTCTTCAAGGTGGTGCTAAAAGTAAATGTATGTTTATCGTCCTTTTTGTTACGTTGATTTGCAGCCAGTAAAATCAAACTAATTTCAATATTTGTAACTTTAGTAAATCCAAAAAGCGGTTTTTAAATGATTATTTCATTTGTTAAGAAAAAACAAGCTATCCTAACCAACCTGACCCTGTGTGAAAAACCTAATAACTGATCGTGCTGTCTGTCTTGACTGATGAACCTTCTAAATGACCGAGGAGGATTTTTGGCCCAGACTTCTTTAGAGCTGTAATTTGGCCACACTGGAGGAGTTAAAAGCACGAAAGGCCGGTTTCAGGTCACACTACTGCGCCTTGATTGTATTTGACTCAAGACTTTGACTAGACCACTCTGAACCCTTCATTTCAATGTTTTTCCTTTAGCTGATCAGAGGTGGGCTTACGAGTGCGCTTTGGATCATTGCAGGACTCGTGGTTCCATCAATTAAGGCCAATTATCCAGGTCCTAAAGAAGCTCCAGACCATCACACTACCGCCACCATGCTTAAACCCTTTCACGTTAGTTTTATATTTTTTGGTAGACTAGCCTCTCCTGGGAGGATTCACTGGAGTCCCAAAACCTTACAAAAGGCTTTGTATCTTTTCCAAACTGGTAGATGTCAATGGCTGCTTCTCACCTGTTCCTGCATTACTTTAGAAGGTGTGTTGCTTTTTAAAATCTTTTAGTCTACTTCAGGTTGTCAGACTGGTTCTATGTAATTGATTTCTTGATTCTACAGGTCAGGCAGCATTAATACCTGGGTCTGACTAGTGAAATTGAGCTCAAATTGAACTTTGATTGATACCAATCAGTTAAACCTGAAACATTTAGGTGTGAAAATAGAAAAGCCAAAAAAGAAGAAATCTTGAATATAAAATACTTCCCACAGTGCCGTAGGCTTCAAATTAGGAGAAAATGTTGAGAACTGAATGTATGACAAGCCAGACAAAATAGAGACAATCTTCCACATTTCAAAGACAAACAAAAAAGCAAGAAAGTCAGTTAAAACGTGGCTAAAGAGGCTGTTGCTCACCACTTCAAAGGAATCTTCCCATCCGGACCCACTTGAAGCTTTATTTTAGTGTACCTGAAACAGACCAGAATGTCAGCGTTGCTGGAAATATCTAAAGACAGGAGTGCTACACATTTTTCTGTCAAGATTCCACACAATTCCAGAGCTTTCAATCTTTTTAAGCCCATTTTAAATGTGTAATTGCAAAGGTTCACAACAAATCGGTCATGAACTGGTCTTACGCTTTGAGAAGGTAGGTGCTCCTCGATGCATTCTGGGAGAGTATGTTTGTAGCCAAGGAGAAAAGCTCTTCTGTCCAAATCTGAAAACAAACACACATAAGGACTGTATGTGCAAGAAGCTGGTTTGGAGTCGCAACTCCAAGAGCTGCTAAAAGGCAGGAAGTGATCCCTGCTCACAACTTTTATAATGTTTCAACATTATATAGTGAACTACCAGTATATAGCCAATGGGTAGAAGGAGAAGTGACATGAAGGAGAATACTGGATCACTTCATTACCTTTGCGGTTTCCCCAGACAAAGAAAGTAAGCAGACGAATGAGACGTTCACCAGGTCGTGTCCGTAGACGATGGTTAGCAGCTTCGATTCATTGGCTTCTTCACCGAAGCGCAGCTGCTCCCTTAACCTATGATCCTGATGAAACAACAGCATTGATTTATTTTTCACAATGTCCCCAAAAACAACACAGAACACCACATCTATCTGAACACTGAGGAGGACAAACACAAACTGCCTGCGTCTCCTGAGAGAATAAATGTGTTGCATGAGGCTCTGCACTCTAAACTAATCAACTAAATGACTCTTTCCTCCTTTTTAGCCCACCGACTCCCTCTGATACGCAGCATCTGTCTCTCAATTATGGATCACTCTTTCTCAGTCATGTCTCGTGTTACAGAGCAAGTTTTTTTGGGGAGGATTTTTTCGGCAGTACTGGCCTATACTGACAGTTACCAGACAGGAAATGGGCAGAGAGAGAAGGGGAAGATATGCAACAAAGGTCTCGAGGAATCAACCCAGCACGGCTGTGTCGAGGACCACAGTCTCTGTTTGAGCACCTTTTGCCATGTCCCTTTTTCCATCCAGTAAACTTTCCATAAATATGCTTGGATATAGCCCTCTCTGGACAAACAGCTTCTTTAGCAGGGACCATCTGTGACCTTCAGGGTACCTGTCTGCTGGTAAAGTCAGCGCTCCTGATTGTGTAGGCTACAAGATAACATTTCTGTATTAAAAATCCTTTTTACTGATCAAAATGAACAGAAATAAACGCTTAAAATACGAGTCTCTGCGTACACAATCTATATAGCTTCGCTTTCTGAATTAAACGACTGAAATACATAAACTGTTTAATTATATTCTAATTTATTGAGATCCACCTGTACTGTAACTTTATTGCAGATATACAAGAAGTTAGCTGCTGTTTGTTTTTACAACTAAGGTAATTTGAACGAGGTTGAATCAACCATCATACAAAATCGGCTGATATGGATACAAATGACAGGCAGATGCAAAGATATCGCTGGTTAAGCGTGCCAGGTATTCAAATCTGTGGCACAGCAGGACATTATCAGACGGTTGGACTTCTTGGTGGGTGGGATCAGTGATGGGTGACAGCTTTTCCTCATGTGTGAGCCTTAAACTGAATTTAGATATTAAAGCCATTGTGAGTTTGACTCAATAAATACTAATTTATTAGTACACTGTATCATATTGTGATACAGTTACTAATGTATCTATTTAACCCTTCATTTTGTGCTCTAAAAATGCAGATTTATTTTTCTGGGAGAGTCAAAAATTGGCAGCAACACTGATTCTGATCAATTAAATCTTGTGCAAAGTCTATAAGAAGTAATTAAAATCAGGAAAGATTCAGCCAGTATGTATATTGTTACGTTTATATTAACTCAGCATCAAAACCATCAAAACGGTCCAGGAACCCTGTCGATGTATAAAAACTAGATTTAAAAATCAAATGAGCCAAGGTTTATAAGATTATTATGATGAAAAATGAACATAGGCAGCTTTCTGATATCATGTTATCATTGATTTCTGACCTAAAAATGTTAATTCACTCAACCATCAAATTAGGGTCAGGGACCACTCTGTATGTGTTTTAGCATCTCAGCCACTAAAAGCACATATCAGGGTTCCAGATCATAGAGGCCACAGTGTTTTTCATCACATTTAATCCGTCTGAAAGGTTTTATGAACTTCCCTAGATTTGGGCTTCGACACAATCTGATCTCAGCGGTCTACAGGAAAATGATCCATTCATTCATTCATACATTCATGCATGCATTCATTTATTCATGGCTTGGTTTCTGCTCTGATGTGGATTTTCAGCTGTGGGACCTTAGAAACATGTCTCTCCTGCTCCAAATAACGCCCAGTCTGCTGAATTCAGCACCTGTGGAGTTTAGTCAAGTTCTAGAGTGCAAACAGGAGACACCTGAGCTCAGATTTGAGTGTCGTAGCAAAGGGTGTGAAGACTTCTGTGCCTAATATCTTTAATTTTTAGTAAATGCATAAAAAATATTATTTCATTTTGTCATTATGAGCTATTTTGCGTATTTTTAAGAAAACTAACCCCATTCAAGACGACCAGTAATATTCCGTGATATAAAGTGATGCTGTTGAACTTTTCAAACCTGCACTCTGAGATACCCATTTCGATGTTTGGCATCTACAATAACTACACTACTGTGTGTTTGGTATCCAAATGAAGCCAAATCAAAACAGTAAAGTTATGGAAGCGTGCATCAAAAACAGTGCTATTATGGATCATAAAATGCTCTGCAAAGCATGTCCGCCATCTGCTTAGTGCTGTGCTCAACTTGTTTTATCAAAGGTAATAAAATATTTGTAAAGCTGTAAAGTTATATATGAATAAAATCTCAAATATATTTTAACTCTGCACAAATAAAAATATCGACACCGCTAAACAGTCAAATTTACTAATATGCTGATTATAAAATATACAGTGTTTTTGTATCTAGAACTACAAATAATATCTACAATAAATCATTCAAAGACTATTTGAACTGGCTCAAAGATGTGTGGTGCTCCGCTCAATATTTACATGAAGAACACGAAGCGGTAATGAATAAACAAATTATTCCAACATCGAATGAAGCCCACACGTCTATGCAGGAAGCTGTGGGAATGCTATGCGTGGACACAAATTTGTTTCATCAAATATAAACCCAAATATGACCAGCCTGATGATTTTAACAAGAGATCATTTAAGAAGATAATTCCCCATTTTGAATTATAGAGTTTTGTGCATTTAATTATATTTATTTATATAGCGCCAATTCACAAAACAATTCGTCTCAAAGCAGTTTAGTTTTTCCTGGCTTGGCAACACAAAAAAGCACTGTGAATTTACTGCGGACAATTCTACAATCAATGGATGGATACATGGATGGATGGACTGATGGATGCATCATTAAATCCCAGATCCATTAGTATTAGAAAACCCCGATCGCTGCTATGACAAAACCCTTGAGCCTCAGGACAGACAGCTATTAAACATCCTGAACCCTCAGACAGCCTTTACAAGAAACAAGTTCCTACCACCTGAACATATATTTAGCCATCTCTAAAGGTTGTTTTTATTGCAGCTTCCTACAAACAACCACCTGCTCAGTCAGGCTGAGTTGAAATGATTGATAATAAATGACTTTTTTTCTTTCTTAAAGTGCATGAAAAGTTTCACTGTGTGATGAACCCTCTGCATTTGCTCTCTTTTTATAGCAAACTTGAATAATAACAGAAACACCTCCTGCAGAGCGTTGCTTGCTTGGCTGGATGTTGTGGACTGGGACTGCTGTGGATTGTTTTCCCTCCACAACACACACAGAGACAGTGGAAGGATCCTGTTAGCGTCCAGCCCTGATGTGCCTTGAATATCTCAGGCTGTATCAAAGCATCAGTTGGTTTATTTCCAATGATACTGATTTATCTCCGACACCTTTGTTTTGTTTTTGTGCTCTTGGGTCGGTCTCTAGTGGGAGCACGGAGGAAATCTAGCTTTCAAATTCAAAGGAAGCTCCTGCCTGACAAAGAAGAGTCCAATTCTGGCTGTAGATTCACTAATCCAAGTCTTTTACAGTACATTTGGAAGATGCTTTTATGTGGAACAGCACCTTTATCTGCACACACATGCATGGGCGTGCATTACTGTCCCTTGGGTCACAGGATAGACTGCCAACATCATGCAGAGTTTAGAGACTGGTGTGTTTTTGTTTTGCATTTGCCCCCAACAGATTTCCTTTGTTTCTGCTTGTCTGTCACACCAAGCTTTTAATATCAGACAAAGATTCGGTTTGGCATAAGAAAAACAATCTGTTTTCAAATAATGCTTCCATTTCTCAAATAAAAAGCTATTCAAACAAAACTGGCCCTGTGTGAAAACTTAATAAGTGGATGCTGTCGTGGCAACAGCTGACATGAAGCATTTGAGATAACTGGTAATCAGTGTTTTATAAATCCCTGCAGAGGAATTCGGGCCCATTGATAAATGAAGAGTTGTTTGAATTCAGCCATATTGGAGGGTCTTTTAGCACCAACAGCCTGCTGACGGTCAAGCTACAAAATCTGTAGTTTTAAGCCCAGACTTTGACTAGGCCACTACACAACCTTTATTTAGCTTTTTTGGGCTATTCAGAGATGGACTTGCTGGTGTGCTTTCGATCATTGCTCTGTTTCATAACCCAAGTGAGCTTGAGCTTAAGATCAGAAACAGATGGCCAGATATTCTCCTTCAGTGAACTAGTGGTTCCATTAATTACAGGAAGATGTCCAGGTCTTAAAACAGCAAAGTAGCCCCTGATCATCAAACTACCCCCACCATGCTTGACTGTAAGTGTTCTTTTTATGAAATGCTGTGTTTTACCTGATGTAACGGGAGGCACACCTTTAAAAAGGTTCCACTTTTGTCTCCTCAGTCCACAGAATTTTATCCCATAAGACTTGGACATCTTCAAGATGCTTTTGACGCATATGAGACGGGCCTTTGTGTTCTTTTTGGTGCTAACATGGAGGCAATTTTTGCTCAGTCTTTTTCTTGTTGGTGAGTCAGAAAATCTGAACTGCGGCAAGTGGGTCCCGCAGTGCTTTTAGGTGCCGTTTTGGGTTCTTGTATTATCTCCAGGATGGGCCATCGATGGTCTCTTGGAGTAATTTTGGTAGACCAGCCACTCCAAGGAAGGTTCCCCACGATTTTCTTTATTTGTGGATAATTGCTCTCACAGTGGAGTCCCACAGCCTTACAACTGGCTTTATAACGCTTTAAACTTTTCCCAGATTGATAGATGTCAATGATTTTGCAATTTCTTTAGATCGGGGCATGATGTGTAGGTTTTTGAGATTTTCTTTAGCCTACTTCATGTTGTCAGACAGGTTATAGTTAAGTGATGTATTGATTGTACTTGTCAGAAAGTAATCTAGCCTAGTTGTGGCGTGTGAAACTGAACTCTTTTGTAGTCAATAGCAATAAATTCCAGATTAAACCAAGGAGGGAAATTCACACAGGGCCGGGTTGATTTTTAAAGCTTTTTCCTTTTAATTAATGAAATCATTAGTTGAAAACAGTTTTTTTGTATTTACTCAGATCATCTTTATCTAATGTTAAAATTGATGATTCAAGTGTGGCAAAAAAAATTCTGAAAGGAAAAAAAATCTGTGAAGGGGGCAAATACTTTTATACTGCACCGTACATGAGTTTCACTTTTCCAGCTGAAATGCCGAAATTAGAAACATCCTTTATTATTTTCATGGTGTTCTATTGATATGCATCTTGTAAACCTTTCTCCTTCGATTTTAAAACATAAGCAGTTGCCTGTGGGCCTAACATAGAGCTTTGGGGTATCCCTCTGGAGAGCAGATAAACACACATCCATTGGAGTGTTATACAAGAGAGACTAAGATTATGATCTCAGAAAGTACAGGCAGGTAGATGCCCAAGTCTCAAATGCTGCAAACCGTTGAGGTATGATAACAACCAGGGAAAGTGCAGCAGTTCTAGTTAACTTTATAGTTTCTTTTAAGGGCAATTACAATCATGTTCTTGAAAGAAATGTTCCACTCAATTAACCTGTCATCCAATTTGAATTTGCTCTAATGAAACTTTACCTTCACTGTATTTTAATAAGTTGGACTATCCAACACACCCACTTTGTAATAAGCACTGAGCCTGGGAAAGTAAAATAACGCTGCCTTATAATGTTTGGTAACTGACTGGGACAAACTTTAATTGCACAAAACTTGAAATTGTAAAGTTTCTGACAGCAGCTGCAGCTCAGTGAATCCTACAGGAACGTATTGATTGCAGCAATCAATACTTGAACTTCTTTCTAAATTAATACACTCAGCTGAATGATGTGAACACATAGACGAGCTCTTAAAACACTGCTTCATCTGCGCCTCGGACACATAAACCCACTTACACCATGACTTCCTCACCAACAGTAACTGGTTATATCACTTCCTGTCTGACAGGCCATCTGTCAGAAGGCTCATTAACACCCCGTCACCTTAGCACCATCAGCTGAGTGAGGAAACACACACACACTTCTTCCTGACAGTAACACTTGAACATCACAGTCATGGAATGAGGAGAAAGTTCCTGACAGCAGAAGGAAAAAGCTTCAATCTCTCTGAGTCAAACAGCCACACGTTACCAACCTTTGGCTCCTTGGCGTACTTTCCTGTTCTTATGTCCCTGATTGTGCTGATGTCGAAGATCTCGGACTCCTGCAACACAAGACCAACGATTTAGTGAATGTATTCTTCTTTTAATAACATTTAAAGTATTTAAACATGACTACAGCAGAATAAAAGCGAAAGAGGAAATGGTGAAATTGGTTGCAGCGTAGGAATAAGAGTGGTTCTTTCCAGTTTATTAAAGCTGTGCTCACATTGTTTTCACTTCATCCAGTGACATTTATATCAGGAGCCAAAGCAAACTGAATGGTCTTAAATAAAGAATCATCAGCTGAAACAGATTGCCCTGTGGATTCAGTCTGGTGAAACAGAAGGTCGAACAGAAGGCCATTCGTAATTAGTTTGTCAGCATACCGTACACACAGTGAACACATTATACACAGTATATACAGTATACACGTACAGATCCAGTAGCTGAAGCCAGTTCATTCAGCTTAACAGCACATTTTTGCCAGTTATCGTCACTGCAGGGAGGACAACGATCAGTGAAAACCTCAGTTTCTAGACAAATGATCATAAAACCTAAAGCTGGGCAAAGTGAGGACAATCAACTCCTACAATCTCTCAAGATTCAAGCAAAAACTAAAATATGCAACTCTTATGCTGTACATTATGAAAGCTACAACAATTTCAATGTTAACTACAATTAACAAATTCAGCATTACTTCAAGAGATGCACCGACCAACAGAAGGAGCCAATTTTTTCTTGATTGACTCAAAAATCTGAATCGGTTCATCTTTAACCATTACTAGAAACCTATTACTTGATTTTTTTTTGCAGCCTTAGTAGGCTTCATTCACAATATTCAGTCAGAGGAAGAAAAAAAAGGGAGAAGACATGCAGCAAAGGTCTTGAGACCTGGATTCGAACCTCCAGAACAAATGGCCTCTGTATGGGTCCCCCACTATACCGCTGTTCAACATGCTACCCAGAGGCAACATTTTCAAGGACAGCTCAATCAAACTGCAAACATCCCGATTTCTGGTTTTCTTCGATGTCTGGCCCATCGATTTTGACAAATTTAATTCAAGGATCGCAACGCATAAGAGAAAAAGGGCTGCAGGTTCTTTGATGCAGATAGTTTTCACTCCAACAGAAAATTAAAAGAATTAAAAGATTATCACTATTTATGCATCAAAGCACACGTCCCTAACATTTATCTGACCTTAATTACACTCAAAACATGCATCACAGTGCATGCAGTTGGTTGAGGTGTTTATAGACCAAAAAAGGTGGAAGTTGTTCGTTATGATGGCCCTGCCGACCACCAATCAGAGCTGATCGAGGAAAAATCAGCTGATTCTGATTTCTAAACGATCGATTGGTGCATCTTTAATCTCTGTAATACAAAAACAATCATGTATGGCCAGGAAGCATGTATGCTCAGTGGTTAGTAGGAAAAATTTAAAATTTAAACTAACCGTTGTAACCAAAGTGCCTTGGTCACCTAAGCCGGTTGTTTTAAAGCGCTATACAAATCAATAAATCAATGAATGAATGAAACTATGAAACTGACTATGTTCACATTTTTACATTCATAATAAGCTAAAAGTCTGGGTCAAAAACACAACTAAACATATTTGATTTGAAAAGTTAATGGCACATAAGTCTATATAAAGCTAATCTATACATTTAGCGTTTTAGAAAAAAACTCTACAATAATTTTATCCAGAGACTGAAAAGAATGGAAAAAATAAGGACTGGAAAGCCAGAGCTTATGAAAAAACCCATATGAATTAACTCAGAAAATCTTCTTCTGAAAAGTCAATTTAATTGTGAGTAAAAGCAAAACAGAGGAAGTCAGAAACGTACTGCACCCAAAAAGAAAAACTCAGGAACAGTTATACTTCATAATGGGATCTTATGTTACGTCTGTAGTCATTAATGTAAGATGGAACGAGCAGATGAAGACGGTACAAAACGCTACTTCCGGAAGGATGAACAAAATAAAAGAACCTGATTGTAGATCCATGCTTCACTCCTCAGGCTAAAATCTGAAGCACTGTGTAGCTTTTATCTCCTTCCATTAAACCTTTGGGATATATTTTACCATCTCAAGACACAAAACACAACCAGTGACGTGTGTGTGTGTGTGTGTGTGTTTGACATCACAGAGACAGAGGCCAAGAACACACTTTCTTTTTAGGAATATCTGCAAAGGACATGTATATTATCAAAGCTCCTCCAGAGATTCAGAGCAACAAGAGTTGGGAGCACCATTAACCGTAGGGACACAGCTGCCTTTAGGAAAAACGATGGGATGAAAATTAAAGGGATCGGGTGGAGGAGGAGGAGAATGCGGTCATAAACCCAACCATGAACACATGGGAGGATGCATGCATCGTGATGTGTAAATATTTATTTAGACCCACACTCATTCCACAAGCTTTCATATTTCTTCCATCCACTCTTGTTTTTCTAAAAGGGTGGCTCTCCTCATTCTGATGTGTTCTAGAATTGAAAATTTAGGAATAATCTCTGTTAACGCAAAGGTACGCACACCCCTTTTTTAAATTTTATTAAATTTTTTACATGTATTGATCTGAAAAGTTTGGCATGCATATTCACGCTTCTGCATCAATACTTTGTAGAACCAGACGTTGCTGCAACTACAGCTGCAAGTCTTTTGGGGCATTGTTTCCACCAGCTTTGCAGACATAGTCTGAACATTTTTCCCACAGCACAGATTTGATGGAGATTGTGTGAACAGCAATTTTCAAGTCTTGCCACAGATTCTAAACCAAGTAGGTCTGAACTTTGTCTAGGCCTTTCTAACATAGATATGTTTTGATCAAAACCGTTGCATTGTAGCTCTGGATGTATGTACGGGGTTGTTGTCCTGCTGGAAGATGAACCGCTGCCAGAGTCTCAAGTCTTTTGCAGCCTCTATTAGGTGTTCTTCAAGTATTCGCTCCCTTTTCTACCTTGTGCTTGCTGAAAAAACCAACCCCGTGGTGGTGGCGTGAAAGGCCCATCACCATGTTTCAGTATGGTGCAGGTGCTGTGTTCAGGGTTAGGGTTAGGTCTTCCTATTAACTCTGACCAGGCTCCCTATTCCTCCAGAAGAAATGTATGCAAGGGGCATCAGAGTAAAGGAGACTAAAAACCATGTATTACTTTTATTCCACTTTACTAAAATACACTAATTTATTTGAACTATCATAAAAAATCCTAATGAAACAGGCTAAACACTGTAAGACAACTTAACCTCACAACTTGACCTCACTCTAAACCTCACTGTGCGAAATTCTTGTCTGGGTCTTACATGCTTCCTTTCCAAAGACACACAGTAAGCACTCATAGTCAGCATCAGTGTCTTTATACTAAAACTCATGCCTTCCTCATTCCTCTTTCAGCATTTTGCTGGCCCTCAGGCCACCAGGTCTCCTGGGATTGGTTGTGAGAAATAAAGGTCGGGGAAGAATACACAGATTGGATCAAGCTCTCTCAAACGTTGTCCTCTGATTGGCCTGTGGAGAATAAATTATTTCCAGGGGGAACAAACGACTTTTGGGTCTGTAGGACATACACACACTCCTCGCTTCTCCCACAGGCCATGGTTTCATTATGCCACTGCCATGGAGACTCCTTGGAGATGAGAGTAATGAGACTACAACTTTATCTCCAGCATCTATGAATCTCTTACATCACAAACAAGCAAGGAAATGTGAACCATGCAACACACACATATGCACGTGCAGAGTCAAAAACCTGTAAAAATATTCACATGAACCAATCTTCTGTGTGCAGGTCTCGACTTGTGAAACATCCTGACCTGTTGAGCAACACAGGGTGTGTATGAGACTGTGGAAAACTCTTGCAAGTCAGTGCAGACTCAATCCATGTGGCACAGAAAAGAAACAAAAAAAAAAATCACCCACTTTAGGGGCCAATGAGACCAGAAAATAAAAATGAAAAGGCTTATAAATTGAAACATGGTATTCCGTTATTGTGAACATCCATGTGAGGCCTGATCACATTCCTAACATATCCCAGCCTTTTGCTTGGGTTATAACGTGGGTTTGTGTGTGTGATGTTTAGCTGGAAGCAGCAGCTACTGAGCTCCATTCAGCTCAGTGTGTTAAACCCAGATGCAGCTTCATTCATCTCTTCAAACTCAGATTTACTATGGCAACAAACGAGGCTCGGTTAGGGCTTTCCATGAAGGATCCAGGAATAAAGTGCTGACAACAGTGGGAATAGATGGATGTTTTGACTAGATCTAATGCTTTAAACTATTCCAAGGTGATCCTATAGCCATTATTAATAGTAGGATAATTTAAAGCATTTCTTGTAGGTTTGAGGTCAAATCAGATGTGTTTTTGTGCGATACAGTGGGTTAAACCCTGATGTGGACTGCATGTGAAGATATCAAACAGATAATTTAAATTGGATAATTTCCTTAAACCACGTCTTTTTTTCCTTAAATTCTTGTCAGTCTTGTGATTTTGATTTCACAGAAGTGAAACAAAACACTTCCTGGAGCTGTTTAGATAACTGGCACATCCCATCCAAGGCCTGATCTGATTCACTTAATAACAATTGTCATTATTTTTGTAGAAAATTGTTTATTAGACTTTTTAATTGAACAGTAACATATTTACAGTGTCAATGCGCCCTCTGGTGGAACCATCACAGACAAGAGAAGACCTTATTGTACTTTTGTAGTGTAAAATACAGAGAGAATAAAATGATCAAACAAATTTAAACTTTCACTCTGTGTGACATAATGCACGTGCTCAGAGCAGTCAAAACGCTCTGATCGGAATGCAACTGAACCATTTGTGTCTGAATTTTTGTTATTCCCTTTAAATCACGTACTGTTTATACGATTACAATGAAATATAAAAACCAAAAAACATCCCACCCAAAAAACGATAAAAGAAAAAAAAAAATAAGATTAAAAAAATTGCCCTCATTGTGACATGTCTTGAGCAGCGCAAATGAGCTGATGGTACGGATCGGGCAGTGACACGCTGCTCAAGCTAACAGCTGCTCAAGCTAACTGCTGCTCAGGCTAACTGCTGCTCTAACTAACAGCTACTCAAGCTAACTGCTGCTCAAGCTAACTGCTGATCAGGCTAACAGCTGCTCAAGCTAACTGTTCCTCAGGCTAACTGCGGCTCAGGCTAATTGCTGCTCAGGCTAACAACTGCTCAAGTGTCAAATGTCACAATTCTTAAAATAATCCCCACAGGCACATTGATTATAGCTTGAAAAAAACAAAAACAGAACCAGTTTATTAACTAACCTTTTGAATGTCTTTATTTAAGTGATTTCAATCCACCCTTTTATTATTAGGCCAGCCTATATTTAGCCTATTAAACAAGCACAGCAAATGTTTATACATTGTTATTAAAGCCTCATTCATATACTCCTTTCCTTCCTTCATTTCTTTGATTACACTTCCCCTCTTCCATTAACTTTCTAAAAGAGTAAAATAACACAAAGGGCCAACTAAACAATCAAGGCAGGGGCACTCCTATCCTGTGGCATGCATGTGTGTGTTTTAGAAGACCACCTTAGCAAAATGTCTTAAATGACCGATTACAACTGCTATCAAATGATCAGAAACTGATCCTCTTGAGCACTCAGACTTGGAGGGGACAGCATCCACCTCCACCCCCTACAGATCAGAGAGACGGTTAGAAAAATGTAGGAGTTTTTAGAGGAATTTAAAGGGCAACCAAAGAGCAAAAAAGTATAACAATAGGAGATTTTAATTGCTTTATTACTTCAGTGAGAGTTTGAAGAAAGACATAACTTGATATAGCTCTATAACTGACATCTTGTTACATTTCCTCTGTTTTCTTTCCAACTTTTCCCATCTCAGTTTTCCTCCCCCTCCTAATCCCTTAATACATCTCTCAGATGTTTTATATTGCTGTGGCTTAAAGTGTAAGCAAACATTAATGGAGAATGAACATTAGAAAAAGCATATTATAATTTTCACTGTTACGCTGATGATACTCAGCATTACTTATCCATAAATCCTGATGAACCCAACCAGTTCGATAGACTACAAGCATGTCTGGAAGATATAAAAACTTGGATGACTTTAAATTTTCTGCTTCTAAATTCAGACAAGACAGAAGTTGTCGTCTTTGGACCGGAGTCTTTAAAAAAGAAACTGCTTAGTCAATCACTTAACCTGGATGTCATTAAATTGACCTCCGGTAATAAAGTAAAAAACCTTGGTGTTACTTTTGACCAGGAGATGTCATTTAAATCCCATATTAAACAGGTTTCTAGGATTTCCTTCTTTCACCTCCGGAACATTGCCAAAATTAGAAATATCCTATCCAGGAGTGACGCTGAAAAACTAGTCCATGCATTTGTTACTTCAAGGCTGGACTATTGTAATTTTTTTACCATCAGGATGTCCACAAAATGCAGTTAAAAGCCTTCAGCTGATTCAAAATGCTGCAGCAAGAGTTCTGATGAAAATTAAAAAGAGAGATCAATATTCTCCTATTTTAGCTTCCCTTATATTGCTCCTGTTAAATCCAGAATAGAATTTAAAATTCTCCTCCTCACATATAAAGCCCTTAATGATCTAGCTCCATCATACATCAGAGATCTGATTGTTCCATATGTTCCTAACAGGGCACTTCGTTCTCAGACTGCAGGTTTACTGGTGGTTCCTAGAGTCTCTAGAAGTAGAATGGGAGGCAGATCCTTCAGTTATCAGGCTCCTATCCCGTGGAACCAGCTCCCGCTTTTGGTCCGTGAGGCTCCCTCCCTGTTGGATGGAGTAAGGGGGAGTCATGTTTAGCCTAAACCGGCTCAGTTATGGTTGAGGTGCAACACACCCTCCATTTCTGCTACCTGTATGACCCCTTCTCTTTTCCAATCAGTCTCTGTCAGACTGATTATAATCAGTCTGACAGAGAGAGGTATCCCAATCCTTGTGGTTTTTAGTATAACAATGACCATCAGTGGGACCCTTTGTGGGGTGCCTTGAGACGACATTGTTGTAAATAAGCGCCGTCTAACTAAATAATCTGAACTGAAACTTTCTGTGTAGTTATGCTGTTATAGGCTTAGGCTGCTGGAGGACATAATGACCACTTTCACCCTCTTTGCTACATTCTCACACTACTCTCCAATTTTGCATTAGTTGCTGTTATCTCAGCTTTTAACTTTGCTCTCTCTTTTCTCTTCCTAAAAGCTACACCTGGCCTAGCTCTGTGTCTACCTTTGACACCTTTCTGGAGAGGGGAATCGTCCGACCTTCTGCTGGCAAAAACTTAATGCTCACCCTCTACCGATGATCCACATGGCCCTGTCTTTCATTGTTTAAGCCTTTCTCTCTCCTAGACATGGCTACTGACTGAGCTTTTACTGTAACTAATTATATGTGCTCTCTTTCAGACTCTAAACTTGAAAACTGGCTCAGAGTTTATCTGTTCCTTCTTTCTAGATGAAAGGACTAAAGGAGCTACATCCATTAACATTTACTTTTCCTTCCCCTAGAAAGTACTCCTGGATCAGTGCTTCTGTGTTGTCTTTGTGTCTCTGCTCTGTTCTCTCTAACCCCCAGTCGGTCGTGGCAGATGGCCGCTCACACTGAGCCTGGTTCTGCTGGAGGTTTCTTCCTGTTAAAAAGGAGTTTTCCTCTCCACTGTCGCTACATGCATGCTCAGTATGAGGGATTGCTGCAAAGTCAACACCAGTGACTGTCCACTGTCTCTACATGCTCATCCGGGAGGAGTGAATGCTGCAAGTCACTGACTGGATGCAATCTGCTGGGTTTCCTTAGACAGAAAAACTTTTTATGCAATTTGAATAAATAACTGAATCTGACTGCACTGTTCAATGATTAAGATTAATTGGAATGTATGTACCTGACTTTTGTGAAGTGCCTTGAGACGATATGTGTTGTGAATTGGCGCTATATAAATAAAACTGAATTGAATCAACATTTTTGCCACTCAGAAGGCAATCATTAAGAATGATTACAAATAAGAATAAGTGATAATGCATATTTTGCGAAAAAGGAGAAAAACTGCTGAATAGATTGTCAAATTAAGAGATAAAATGATCATAAACACAAATGGAGATGGAGAAAAACATCCCCCATGGAGGGAGGAGGGGGTGGAAGGCAAAAACAAGTTGAACATTAAAACTAAGCACGCACATAAACAATATTGCCATACCAAGTCTCCCAGTGTGCAAATAAATACTGGCTGAAAGGCGTGCATACAAAAACTCACACAAAACGGAAATACTTTCAGATATCATAAATCTTTAGCAGAAGCAGAAACGCACATGGGTCAGCAAGGGGGATCTTACAACACGGACCCACATGTACAACCTCCTGAAGCCAATTAACACGCAAATGAAACCACTACCAAAGAATAAGTTGGATTTTTTGAGAAGTGTAGTTTTTTTCTTGCACAAAGTCTGCATTAGAAGTTCTAGCCACCAATGTGCCAAAAGATTTGAAGTAAATGTTAAAGAAAAAATGTATAAATATAACACTAATTAGAGCTGCATGATATTTTGAAACATGCAACTGCTTTACTATAAATGAATGTTGTGATTTTATATAGAGTGGCTGAAATGCTAGTCATTGCATTTTATGATGTTCAAAGCACAGAGCTAAGTTGATAAAGCAAGTGAACAACATTTTCTGTGAGTTTTATCTGCACACAATTTCCTGGACCAACACTGAGATATATTACAAGACAAATTATTATTGAGTTATATAAAAAAAGAGAGAGTAAACATGTGAACATTGGCCAATGTCTTCAGCTAGGCTCTGTAAGCTATAACGTCCTGAACAACATTGGACAGTGAGTTAAATAAAACACAATCCCAGCACTAATTTAGTGCATGCAATACTAAGAGGCAGTTGTCGTGCTAACAGCTGCTCAGAGATGTGCTAACAGCTGCTCAGAGATGTGCTAACAGCTGCTCAGTGTCGTGCTAACAGCTGCTCAGAGTCGTGCTAACAGCTGCTCAGAGTCGTGCTAACAGCTGCTCAGAGATGTGCTAACAGTTGCTCAGAGATGTGCTAACAGCTGCTCAGTGTTGTGCTAACAGCTGCTCAGAGTCGTGCTAACAGCTGCTCAGCGTAGTGCTAACAGCTGCTCAGAGTCGTGCTAACAGCTGCTCAGAGTCGTGCTAACAGCTGCTCAGAGTCGTGCTAACAGCTGCTCAGAGTCGTGCTAACAGCTGCTCAGCGTAGTGCTAACAGCTGCTCAGAGTCGTGCTAACAGCTGCTCAGAGTCGTGCTAACAGCTGCTCAGAGTCGTGCTAACAGCTGCTCAGAGTCGTAGTAACAGCTGCTTAGTGTTGTGCTAACAGTTGCTCAGAGTCGTGCTAACAGCTGCTCAGAGATGTGCTAACAGCTGCTCAGAGTCGTGCTAACAGCTGCTCAGAGTCGTGCTAACAGCTGCTCAGCGTCGTGCTAACAGCTGCTCAGCGTCGTGCTAACAGCTGCTCAGAGTCGTGCTAACAGCTGCTCAGAGTCGTGCTAACAGCTGCTCAGCGTCGTGCTAACAGCTGCTCAGAGTCGTGCTAACAGCTGCTCAGAGTCGTGCTAACAGCTGCTCAGAGTCGTGCTAACAGCTGCTCAGAGTCGTGCTAACAGCTGCTCAGTGTCGTGCTAACAGCTGCTCAGCGTAGTGCTAACAGCTGCTCAGAGTCGTGCCAACAGCTGCTCAGAGTCGTGCCAACAGCTGCTCAGAGTCGTGCTAACAGCTGCTCAGAGTCGTGCTAACAGCTGCTCAGAGTCGTAGTAACAGCTGCTTAGTGTTGTGCTAACAGTTGCTCAGAGTCGTGCTAACAGCTGCTCAGAGATGTGCTAACAGCTGCTCAGAGTCGTGCTAACAGCTGCTCAGAGTCGTGCTAACAGCTGCTCAGTGTCGTGCTAACAGCTGCTCAGCGTCGTGCTAACAGCTGCTCAGAGTCGTGCTAACAGCTGCTCAGAGTCGTGCTAACAGCTGCTCAGAGTCGTGCTAACAGCTGCTCAGAGTCGTAGTAACAGCTGCTTAGTGTTGTGCTAACAGTTGCTCAGAGTCGTGCTAACAGCTGCTTAGTGTTGTGCTAACAGTTGCTCAGAGTCGTGCTAACAGCTGCTCAGAGATGTGCTAACAGCTGCTCAGTGTTGTGCTAACAGCTGCTCAGAGTCGTGCTAACAGCTGCTCAGTGTCGTGCTAACAGCTGCTCAGAGTCCTGCTAACAGCTGCTCAGAGTCGTGCTAACAGCTGCTCAGAGTCGTGCTAACAGTTGCCCACAGTCGTGCTAACAGTTGCCCACAGTCTCTCTTCTTCCTTAGGTTTCTATTCAACTTTCAATTACAATGCAATTGTTTTGCTGATAAGCGACTGAAAAAATAACCACGAGCATACATAGGATCCAAGTTGTAAAAGGTAGGAAAAGTGACCTACACAAGGTGGAGGTTTCATTAGGTTTCTGCAAACGAAGGACACAAATCCACACAGAAACCACCACTCTCATTGTGCAGGAAACATCTGCTTCGACAATGGATTCGATACCACATAAACTCTCAGTTCTCCATGCTGTCCTGTTTCTATACTGCACATGAGTAAAGGAGGTCTATTTGAATGTCCATAAATTTGTAAATTCAAATGAAGATTTCTCTGTTGAGAAATGATGATGCATGAGCAGAATAAAGACCCCTTTGTCAAACAAAAGAGGGGAAAGAGGGAGGAAGCCATCACATTATCAGCTGCCGTTCTCAACTTCCTCTACAAAGTGCAAAGTCCCACTTGTGAGCACAGAAGTGACCAAAGAGGTTGTTTTGTTCCCCCTTTGTTCTTGCTTAATTGTGAATGACTGGCATGAGCAAGAGAGATAATCTGGATTACATCTATCTGTACCCACCCACAAATACTTAACCAACAATTGAAAGGGATACAATAGATACACAGACAGTTCTTGTTAGAAATTTACATCCACTAACCATAGGCATGGCTGTTATATTAGTTTATATTTTTAATAAGGCGTTTAAACAGTTCTTATCCCTGGTAGAAGGATTCAGCAACAAACAGCTTCAGTGATTTTAGAAAATAATAAGTAGGTGTGTAGTTTCTTAAATCTGCATGGGGTCAAAACCAGACATAAAGACAAAGACATCCAACACATACACCCCCACTGGTCTTTAACTAAGTAAGTAAATTTGACTCCTCTACTTAACAGAATTGGTAGAGTTCGTTTAAACTGATAGTGTTAAGGTTTTCTGGCACTCACCCTGCTTTTAAACATAGTCTACCAATTATACAACTAAGCAACTTTGAATGGGACACTCTTAGATCTTAATGATGGCCTGCTTTGCCCTCCAAAGCAAGTGTAGTCAATAAATATACAATACACTGGAGGTCAGGCCTTTGTGGAAGCAACTCAAGAAGCTTAATATAAGCCTTTCAAAACCAGTTTGAGATCATTGTCCTGTTGGAACACCACGTTGCTATAACCTGATACAAACTGTCACCCTGAGAATAAAGAACATGGGTTAGGAAGTTCAAGAACAAACCAGTAACCACTCAACCTCGAGCCCACAATGAACGGGAAACTGCTGAAGGACTAGTGTCAAGTTCCAAAATGAAGGTTTAACATCAAGCTTGAAGGAAATTTGCAGCTACCCACATGGAGAAGCTAAATGCTCTCAAGAAAAAAGGTTTTATTATCAGACAATACAAAGACTGAGCTGTGTGGCTATAGTAAAAAGTATTTTTGAAGAAGTGAAGGTGAGGCTTTCAACCCCAAGAACACTGCACCAACAGTAAAGCATGGTGGTGTCAGCACAATGCCCTTTTGCTTCTTGTGGTACTGATGCATTGCACAAGGTAGGTGAAGCAACGAAGGAGGAGGAAAACCTCCAGTTTCTTTAACCTCATTTTCAATCAACTTCATAGACAAGAGGTGGGAAAATCTGGGTCTCCAGGGCCAGAGTCCTGCCAGTTTTAGATGTTTTCCTGCTCCAAAAGGGCTGATTTAAGAGGAAACATCTAAAAAAGGCAGGTTTGAATCATTTATTCTGCAAAACCAAAAGCTTTGCTCTCCTGAGACGGAAACATCAGACTGTAATCTTATAAATGGGTCCAAGCACCATTGGGGAGCACGGAAATCAAACCCAAATACCTGATTTTTAATTATTTCTGCATTCAGAACTTTCTTCTGAATTTACAGTGTTCAGCACACAACCATGTTCTGTTTAATCTTTAAACAGCACTACTATAACACAACTGTTACGCAACATGTTGACAAAAAGGACAAAAAATAAAGATCATCACAGTAACATCATTACATCCAAGCTGAAAACACTATTCATAAAAACTGACTATGCGCAAAGATGAATTTCCTTTTTTTTTGGGGGGGGGGGCATGGATTTAAAAATGGATCAGAACCGGATAAAAGGAATATGAGAGCATGACAAATAGAACAAGGATTGAAAGATTTTTTTTGGGATTTCCTGTTTTTGCTTTTGATCACATTTAAATGTCTATTAATATCAGACAATGATGTTGAGTTTTCAAATGATTATTACATTTAATTAGATACTAAGCTATCACAAACTATCTGGCCCTATGTAAAATATAATTACCTCCCATGGTAAGTTAACTGTGATAAACCACATTCTTTGGAAATCAATTTGATGATTACTACCTGACCGTTAGACTTGAGAAATCACTTAAAAAAAACCTGTCTGGCAAGATGAAGTAGGCTAAACAATGTTAAAAAGCAACACATCATGCCTCGATCTAAAAGAAACAAACCCAGTTCTAAAGGGCAACACACATTAGCAGCATCAGACCTGTGTTAAAAAAATGCCCCTAACATTTCTTAATAAACAACCCATAATGGCTATGTTGGGAGCGGCACCACTTCAGATAAAACTATCCAAGGCTGGAGTCAAGTTTCATGGCCTGTCTCAATGCACGTCATTGCGACATGTCCAATGTATGTTAAACTGAGAGACGTACCACAGCTCTGGAGAGAACAACAAACAACGGTGAACCTTCCCAGTAATGGCCAACCTACCAAAATTACTCTGAGAGAGCATCGATGACTCATCCAGGAGATCATAAAAGAACCCAGAACAACATCTAAAGCACAGCAGGACCGACTTGCTGCAGTTAAAGTTAGTGTTCATGAAGCATCATCTATGAGAGAGTTACGGGTTTAAAACCACTGCTGGTCAAAAACAAAACAAAAGCCCATCTCACATCTGCCACAAAACAGCTTGATAATCCCCAACACTATTCAGCTGAGTGAATTAATCTGGAGAGAAGTTCAAATATTGATCGCTGATATCAATAAGTTCCTGATTCACTGAGCTGTAGTTAGTCAAAAATTTATCATTTAAAATTTTGTTATAATTACAGTTTGTCCCAATCAGTTACTAAACCTAATAATCTAAAAGTGCTACTTAATAAATAAAAATATCAACAAGTGAATTTCAGTAAGTCAGCACATCATAGAGAAGGTTCGGTCACCAGTTCGTGACCTTAAACTCGAACCTACTTTGGACCCGTGTCCTGCTTCATGACCTAAGCACACCAGTAAGTCCAGTTCTGAATGGCTTAAAAGTAAAAAAAAATAATTTGCAATTATGGCATTTTGCTTTAAGTCAGACGGACATTGCCTGATAAGAAAATTTGTCTGATGACCTAAAACATTCAAGTGTGACAAAAAGCAAGACATTTTTGCACACATTTACGTTTACAATACCAATCCAAACATTAGGGTTGGGCATCGTTTGAATTTGAACGATTCCGATTCCAGTTCCATTTCCAGTTCCTAGCGATTCTCTATTGCGATTCTTTTAAGAGGCAGGGTCAAAAAAAGTTTACATGGTTATTGCTTAACTAACCTAAATGTTGGTGATTCCATATCTAAAAGGGATGCAACCTTTCACAACCTATGCTGTAAACTTTCTGTGGTAGTTTTCAAGTTGTTGCGCTGACATCTTTCCCTTGGACGCTCTGGTGAACAGAGTAGCACATCAGAGAGTCTGGTCAACTGCCTAGCTAACTTCAGCAATTTCAGGTCATTTGTTTATTAAAAAAATGGGCTAACGTTAGCTGGGTATTTGTAATAGAGATGACCCATCGTTTTAGGACAAGTATAACTTGTTAGCTTACCCGATTCCGACTGAGTGTCGGAGCCAGACGCAACGTGTCAAAGACAGGCCACTCCGTTACTTCTACACCATGAATCTGGAGGTGTTCAATCATGTTGGTTGTGCACCTTCCTTTGTATGATATAATCTTATTTAAAGTGTTGCACTGAGCTGACTAGTCATTGTTTTTATTAAAGTTAAGCCACACTTTTGATCGCCACGGCACACTGTCCATGGTTGCATGGTTTGGTAAGCAACAAGGCAGTGCTGAACAGGAAGGTGGACGGCTCTGCATAAGGTCAACAGGGTCATCGCTTTGCATGCATGTTTCTGAGCTGCAGGAAGAAGCAGGAGAACCTGGAGAAAACCCCTGCAGAAACGGTGGGGAGAACATGCAAACTCGGTGCAAAAAAAGCATCTATCAAACACCCCAAATGCCCCAGTGGAAATGCAAATACAAAGATGAGGAAGAAGAAAGTTTATTCAGATGACAGAAAGAAGAGATGAAGTTGCGAGCATGCACCGTGTGTGAATATTGGAATCTTGCGCAACCCGCAGCCACTGGCATGCAGTTTGTGTTTACAACAAAGCCTCAGCTGGACTCGACACTACGTCCCGCAGAGAGAATGTTGGGAAGCAGCTCCAAAACTGGATTCCTTCTGGGGTTAAAAGATACAGCAGCAAACGAACACGTTTCCAAATAAATTCAAAACTTCAGATGAACCCCTAATTTAGTCTAAATTATGCCTGCAAAGCATAGGTTTAGAAGTTAAATAAACGGTTGTGTTTGATGTAAAAATCTGTAACAAATTCAAAAGAATCACTGCAAACATAGCACCATGAACTCAAATATAATGGGGAAATCTGAGCTCTTAACACACAACTAAAACTGAAAAAGTCAGAGTTCCTATAGGCTGACCCTCTAAGCATAATGCAAAGATGCAGAAAGGCCGATAAGGAAACGCAGGGAGGACACAGCAGATGAGAGAGAGATATAAAAGATAGAATCATCGTGGGAAGAAGGCTGGTCATGTCAGCAATAGGACAGAGGTAGGAAAAATTAGAAAAACAGACAAAAGTGTTGAAATATTTTAAATAAAAAGTTAAACAAAGAGAAGCAGAAAAAGATGGTGACACAAAACAGATGGAGATAAGATGGGATAATGGAAGGAAAGCTGGAAAATAAGTGAAAAGACGAATAAATCAAAGCAGATAAAAAAATGGGGATGAAAAGGAGAAGTTATAAAACATGTAGAAAAAAGGTAAAAATGTGAAGGTAGGTTCTCCAAACAGAGCCAGCTACGGACAAAACGTATCTAATCGAAGGATGATGGATGGAGCAGGAGGAAGGACTTGGGGCTAAGTTTTAACAGCCTGTACAAACATCTACCCTCCTGCAATAAATCACCGCGTGCTGAGAACAGCTTTAACTTTACCATGTTGTTTATATATGAGAGGTGTGCTGGTTGCTCCTCCGTAACATCCATTGAGCCGCTTACATGCAGAGACATTTTTGTGTATCTTCAGAGACCAATAATTGCAACCGGTAATTTCAGAATCGCAGCAGATTTATGCCATCATCCGGTAAAAACTCGCCTGTCCGCCGAGCCGCAGCTTTGCTCTGTTCACCAAGGCCAATTTAACGTTTTCTGAAGATGTAGGAGAAAATACACAAAGTGGTCAGGGCTAAATGTGAAGTTTATGTCTTTAACATTTTTGGAGCCACAGTGCTTTTGCTTTGCAAAAAAATAACCTTTTCCACATACTTTCCATTATGTTCCAACCAGAAACTTCAACCTTTTTATAGGGATTTTAGATGATAGACCAGCACAAAGTAGAATATCACTTTGAAGTTGTGGTTACACAACTCTTTTAGAAAGGGAAATCTGAAAAGTGTGGCGTGCATTTGAGTTCAGCCCCCAGGAGTCAATACGTTTTAGAAGCATCTTTAACTGCATCTATTGCAGAACAGTTTTGTAAAAAAGCTCAGGTTCAGTCAGATTGAATGGAGAGCATTCCCCTCCTCTCCAGAAACACATACACAAACAGCAACAAGATGGTAATAAATATCGGTTTTTAATAACGGCCCATTTTTACTTATCGGACCGATACCAATGTGTTAAAAGATGACTAACATCGGCCGATGCCGATGTCATTGCCGATATATCGTGCAACCCTAGTATTTATCATATTGCAAGGTGTAGTGTGTGAAGAGTGCTGTGTCCTAATAAACATCTGCTGCACTTTGCTAGCCTAAATAAAATGCAATGTCACCTTTAAGATCCTTTCTCGAGTTAAACAAATGTGGTTTTGACAGTTTTGGGTTGCAGAACCTAAAAATGACTTTATACGTTTACTAAATAAAGTCCAGTTCATCCTGTGAATCGCATACAATCTGAGCATGGTCTGTTGGAAAGAGTTCTTAGGCTAAATCTGTTTTACCTTAAATCTGACGTTTACAGTAATAAGAAGAGCAGAGCAGCAAAAAATAAAGCTGCACTGGAGAGTTTAATATTTTGGGCGCCTCTATTCAGAGAAATGGGTTTCATCCAGAATATCCTTGTCATCTGTGTGAAGGCGTATTAACTGTTCTCATTAATAATCGCTGCAGATCTGCGTTGCTGTGTCCTCTTTCTTCTTCTCCAGCTCTGGCGGGGAAACCTCCTGGGGAGCCACGAGGCTGAATTAAAGCTTCACTCTGGGATCGATGAAATTATTATGCACTCACTCGGAAACATTCAAGTAAGTCTATTTCCAAGTCGCGATCGCCGCAGAGGAGCTTTGGATGAAAGAAAACGAGGCTTTCAGCAGAGAAAAAAAACTGAGTGACTTACATGTTGCTGGGAAGTGAGAGGCTAAAAACCTGCTTTAATTGTCAGTACAACACAAACAACGTAAAATTACATCATTTAACTCCCTTCCCCATAAATTCCTGGATTTCCCTGCAATTTGCCTCGGTGGTCTGAGCTTTCTGAGGCTGTGACCCAGCTGCATTCCCGCTACTGAAACAGGAATAGTAGCCACACTGACCCAGCTCAGTCATGCCAACATTACCATAAATCAAAGGCAGTAATCACAGTAAAGGCAAACAATGTGTCAGAGACGTCAAATGAACTACCATTAGCTCTGAGATGTGTCGCTTGGATTTCTGTAATAACACACTCTGCTGCTGTGCGGAGGAGAGAGATTTGACGTCAGGCCGGTCTCAGTTACATCTCCTCATGTCATCTTTATCACCCACATCTGATAATGTGAGAAAGAACCTCTCATGTAGTCTATGGCAAACTAGAACCATCGATAAATAAACACAGATTAACATAACTAGATGTTCTCCTGTTGCAGAACAAGAGAACACCGGGGGTCTTTCTGCATGTAGTTTGCATGTTCTCCCTGTGCATGTGTGGATTCTCTCGGGGTACTACCGCTTCCTCCCAGTCCAAAAACATGACTCTTAATTGGTCTCTCTAAATTACCATTAGGTGTGAATGGGTGTGTGCACGGTTGTTTGTCATGTATTTCTCTGTGTTGCCCTGCAATGGACTGGTGACCTCTCCAGGGTGTACCCTGTCTCTAACCAGTAGACCCCCACAACGGACGGACGGATGGACAGATGGATGGAGGGAGACAGGGATGGATCTTCCATGGTCTGGTCACCTCCAACCATTGACCAGACCACTTCATAGCCTTGTTTGTAACCAATGACTATCAGTTCAGTATTTTGATGACCAATACAAATATATAGCCATAAAATCACTCAACCATCGGGTATAATTTGGTTTAACTGTATATTATTTTTAAGATTTAAGATTTATTTTACAGCCTATTTATATTGATTGTGGTTCTGATCCATCCTTGACCAAGCCAACTCTTTTGAAAAATTACAGAATACTTCTATATTATATTATCTATATAAATATTATCTGTACAAAGTTGAATGTCCTGACAACAAAATCACAAAAATCATCAATGGAAATCAAATTTATTAACCAATGGAGGCCTGGATTTGGAGTCACACACAAATTAAAGTGGAAAAACACACTACAGGCTGATCCAACTTTGATGTAATGTCCTTAAAACAAGTCAAAATGAGGCTCAGTATTGTGTGTGGCCTCCACGTGCCTGTATGACCTCCCTACAACGGCGGATGGTCTCCTGAGGGATCTCCTCCCAGACCTGGACTAAAGCATCCGCCAACTCCGGGACAGTCTGTGGTGCAACGTGATGTTGGTGGATGGAGCGAGACATGATGTCCCAGATGTGCTCAATCGGATTCAGGTCTGGGTAGGGCGGGCCAGTCCATAGCTTCAATGTCTTCATCTTGCAGGAACTGCTGACACACTCCAGCCACATGAGGTCTAGCATTGTCATGCATTAGGAGGAACCCAGGGCCAACCGCACCAGCATATGGTCTCACAAGGGGTCTGATTATCTCATCTCGGTACCTAATGGCAGTCAGGCTACCTCTGGCGAGCACATGGAGGGCCATGCGGCCCTCCAAAGACATGCCACCTCACACCATTACTGACCCACTGCCAAACCGGTCATGCTGAAGGATGTTGCAGGCAGCAGATTGCTCTCCACGGTGTCTCCAAACTCTGTCACATCTGTCACATGTGCTCAGTGTGAACCTGCTTTCATCTGTGAAGAGCACAGGGCGCTAGTGGCGAATTTGCCAATCCTGGTGTTCTCTGGCAAAAATGCCAAGCGTCCTGCACGGTGTTGGGCTGTGAGCACAACCCCCATTTGTGGACGTCGGGCCCTCATACCATCCTCATGGAGTCGGTTTCTAACCGTTTGTGCAGACACATGCACATTTGTGGCCTGCTGGAGGTCATTTTGCAGGGCTCTGGCAGTGCTCCTCCTGTTCCTCCTTGCACAAAGGCGGAGGTAGCGGTCCTGCTGCTGGGTTGTTGTCCTCCTACGGCCTCCTCCACGTCTCCTGGTGTACTGGCCTGTCTCATGGTAGCGCCTCCAGGCTCTGGACACTACGCTGACAGACACAGCAAACCTTCTTGCCACAGCTCGCATTGATGTGCCATCCTGGATGAGCTGCACTAGCTGAGCCACTTGTGTGGGTTGTAGAGTCCGTCTCATGCTACCACGAGTGTGAAAGCACCACCAACATTCAAAAGTGACCAAAACATCAGCCAGAAAGCATAGGTACTGAGAAGTGGTCTGTGGTCCCCACCTGCAGAACCACTCCTTTATTGAGTGTGTCTTGCTAATCACCAAAGATTTCCCCCTGTTGTCTTTTCCATTTGCACAACAGCAGTGAAATTGATTGTCAATCAGTGTTGCTTCCTAAGTGGCCAGTTTGATTTCACAGAAGTTTGAGTTACTTGGAGTTATATTGTGTTGTTTAAGTGTTCCCTTTATTTTTTTGAGCAGTGTATATTATTCATATAACCATATTTCCCTGTGCTAAACTAAAGAGCTATTTCCTATCATCATTATCAATGACAGTTACTGCTGAGTACAAACATCTAGGTTAACATTTCATATTACTGACACAAAGTAAACTGAAAGTGTAATAATAATGATAATCAGTCATCATTTCCATTTTAGTGATAGGGACCTTCTTGTGACTTTAAACCAGATATTATATATATATATATATATATATATAACAATATTACACATAAAGTAAAACATATCAAGCCTTTATTTCTTGTGATATTGATGATTATGACTTATAGATAATGAAAACGCAAATTTAGGGTCTCAGAAAAATAGGATATTGTGGAAAAGTTAAATATTAGAAACTCATGGTGTCACACCCTATTTAGTAAAAAAAAAAAACTATCACCTGACTGGACAGATGTCCAGAAGACAGTCATCGACACCCTACTCAAGGAGGATAAGCCACAAAAGGTCATTGCTAAAGAAGCTGGTTGTTCACAAAGTGCTGTGTCCGAGCATATTTATAGAAAGTTAAGTGGAAGGACAAAGTGTTGCAAGAAAAAGTGCACCAGCAACAGTTGGATAAGCACAGCCTTGGGAGGATTGTCAAACTAAATCCATTCAAGAATTTGGGGGATCTTCAAACGGAGTGGATTGAGGCTGGAGTCAGCGTATCAAGAGCTACCCCTCACAGATGAATCCTTCACATGGGATACAAAGTGTGCATTTCATTTGGAAGTAAAGGTCCCAGAGTCTGAAGGAAGAATGGAGAAGCACAGGATCCCCGTTGCTTGAAGTCCAGTGTGAAGCTTCCACAGTCAGTGATAATTTGGGGTGCCATGTCATCTGCTGGTGCTGGTCCACTGTGTTTTCTGAAGTCCACAGTCAACACAGCCACCTACCAGGAAATTTTAGAGCACTTTTCAGAGCACTCTTCCTTCTGCCGACAAGCTTTAAGGAGATGCTGATTTCCTTTTCCAGCAGGTCTTGGCACACAGCCTACATTGCCAAAAGGTACCAAAAGCTGGTTCCATGACCATGTGGTTACTGTGCTGGATTGGCCTGCAAACTGGCCTGACCTGAACCCTATTACATTACACATCACCAGAAACACAGGCTGATCACCGCCATGTCATGCTTTTCATATTTCACTCTATGTGTAATGAATATATAATATATGAGTTTTGCTTTCTGAACAAAAAATATTGAACATTTTGACGATATTCAAATTTTCAGATGTGCCTGTGCATATAAACATTGCTCATTGGTAGCCATTTGCACACAGTGTGCAAAAGCTGCTTTCCCATCTTTATGAAAGAATCCGACAAGTGATCTTCTCCTTTTTACTAAACAGTGTCACAGCTGCCCCTCGGGCGATGAATGGCCTATTATCTCAATCCCACAAATGCACACGTGTAACACATCAGGATAAAATGAGTGTTTAAAGCTTTGGCGTGTTATGTGAATGCGTGTACACATGCTGACACACGTGCCGACAGACTGGGGTGACGTATGCTCTGACCCAGATATGAACACTCGTGCACAAAATCCGAAACATGCAGACATAACATAGTGATAGTAATGGTTATCGACGGGTCAGTCCATACATACCAACATGATAAACAGACAGCCACGAGTAGAGAGAGAAAAGTTTGGGTGAGAGAAACTCAGAGGGAGGAAGGAATGTGTTGAGGTGAGAGGACGAAGGATGATTGGGGTAATTATGCCGTTTCTACATTTGTTTCTTTGAAAGATTTGCATAATAAATCCTATTTAATACACCATTTAATTTAAATATTGTGCCACAATACATTATTGTGTAACAGCTTTTATTAGAGCTGACTAAAATCACCTCACATAATCAAGATGTTACATGTATAAGTATTTTTGCATGAAACAAGTAAATTCGTCACTTCTCCCATCACTATCTGCCTTTAGTCTGACAAACTTTTCATTGTGAGGGTCCTAACCCCTAATATAGGATTTATAGAACAACTACTGGAATTATTAACAGGTTTAGTGGCAACCTTCTTTTTGCAGGCATATTGTTGGACTTTCGTCAATTAAATGCAACAGCGATGCTATTATTAAATCCAAGGTTTCTTCCCTCTGAGGCTCTTGGTTTTGTATCAGCAGTGAGACCTGGTCCAACAGGGCTGAATATATTACTTGCCCACAAAGGGTGAACTCATTAAATGGGTAATATCTCAGCCAATAAATATTGCCTTCCAAATAGTCCTTTGTGGTATTAATACAGCACATACTGACATTACAATGGTGATATATTTACAATATTTTTATGCAGGACTACTCACAAACTGATGTAAGTCAAACTGATATTGAACATTGGCTAGTGCTGTTTTAGCAGTCTGTCCACCATCTGATTTTTGTTGCACATTGTCTGAATGACTCGTCTGAAAGCTGAGGTTATATTCACAAATTATTCATGCTCTGGCACAAACATTAAGGAGCTACAATTTAAATCGCCACTACGCTCCCTGCAGTACCCCTCCCAACCAGCAGACGTTGCTAATGCACGAAACAAATCGGCAACAGAACGCAAGAATGTCACTGGGAAATGTCATGTTCAAAGTAGTAACATTATTCATACACAACTTTTTAGCAATTAGGTGATATTTGTAGTTGATCGTACCATCTAGGGTTTTATTTAGCCGTGCACTGGTTACAAAATAATCAAATATGATAAAACAACTGCAAGAATGGACAAAGTAAGCTCTTGGGATGTGATGCCGATTTTTAATACTGTTAATACTTTTATCACTGCTGAGTAACGAAATCTCATGATTTTAAAACGTATCTTGTTATTTATCTTGTTAAACCAAAGCAAAATGTAGTGTTTGTAGCAAGAATGTAAGTAGTTCTGGAGTTGCATTGAAGAAGCCTTGGTTGCTTTTAAAATGCAAGGGGTTATTACTTTAATGTTTATTAATATAGAATACCGCAACTAGCCAACTGCTAGGCGCTAACGGATCCGGACTGTTGTTGTGCACCTTCAGTTCAAAATATTAAATATTTGGAGTGGCTAAAGTTGGGACTGATCACTCACTGATGAGCAGGGATTTAATAAACATTTATTCCAGTTTTGGAAAACAAAAAACAAGGCACTTTTAGTGTTTTTTAAGCATTTAAACCACTTCAGAATTGGACAAAAAAGCAAACAAAAAAACACAACCTGTGAAACATTAAAAACAGAAACTGGATTATTCTACACTGACCACATAATCCTCAAAAACACAGTTTGAAATCTGTTAGAACCTTTGTGAAAGTAAAAAATTCTCAAAAATATTACCATTTCATCTCATCATGGAACCTGATATTATGTTGTCTTTTTTCAGCTTTTTTCATCAAACAGAGGGCTCTACTGCCGAGCCCTCTATTTGTATGCAATCTCGAGCCATTTTTGCTTTTAATCCTCTCAGTAACGCTTACTGACAAATGTAGCACCTTAAAAGCATCTGACCATCTCATTGTAGCTGCGGGATGTTTGCCAATTTCATTTATTTTTCTTGACAGTTATCTTATGTATGCAGATCAGTCAGAGCTGAGGTTGATATTAAGAAGAAAAAGTGCCTTAATGGTTTTTTTGTCTCAGTAACAGCTCCTCCTCTTTAGGAAAAAGACTTCAGTTATTAAAGCTTTTTGGAAAGTGCTAAAAACACATATTTTTAAATAAAAAATCAGCAAACAATTTACTTTTCTCTATTTTTGAAGGGAAACTGACATTTTTGTTCAGTGAGTATTTATTAAATGACCAATTTAGACCCTAGTACTATGGCAAAGATGGTGATTAGGCGATTTATCCATATAATGTAAGTGAATAAAATAAACAAAAAGACCAAAAATAATTGTTTACTGCTTGCAAGAAAGCATAACTCATTCAAGTCTACGATTACGCCAGCTCAGGTCGTGGGATTAAATACATCTGCAATACATCTGTATAACACAATCACAACTAAAATCTCGAAATGCAGCATCCTACCGGCCTGCTGCTTATTGCATCTGACCAATTACGCCAGCTAAATGCCTAAAATGTAAAATCTAATATAACGGCACTAATGGAGAAACAAACACAGCCAAGCATAGATATGAAGGGGTGGATGATTGTGAGGAAGTGGTTATGATGGAGCGAAAGAGAGACGAGACTGATAAAGGCCACAAAGACATCAGGGAGGAGGCGGAAGGAAAGAGAAGGAGACACAAACTCAAAACCACCACAAATTGAAGACACCAATTTGGTGGAGCTAATGGACAGGAAAACCACAATATGGCACTTTAAAAGGGGCTGAGAAGAAGAAAAGCAGTTAAGAGATAGCAAACAATATAGAAGATTGTGTATGGTCATATAGTGGTGGTAGGGTGGACAAGTAAATGTTTTTACTCATATTAGCACTCATGTTGGTACATTAAAAACACATTGTGGTCCATTTCTGTTTCCTCACGGTCATTTTCTTTTCAGTGTGAAATCAACATGTTAGGCTTTCTCACCAAGCCGGCCCCTGGAATCCAGGATAGGAAAAATCCCTCTGGGTCAACTCTGAGGGTCCCCAGATTTGGTTGAGAGTTGCTGGAGTCCTAGGTGACAACAGAAATTAAGAGGTCAGAGCTACAAATAACACACAAATCACAGACTACAAGAAAAGATAAAAACTTTTAGGGTTTATAGTAAAAAAACACACATTGAAAGGATCTGATAGGGTTGAGTTAAATTGTAGTAGCTGTTTTTTTCTGTTGACTGTTGATGTAACTTTACATAGAGGATTGACTGAGTTTTAGAAAATCAAAATTACATTTATAGAGCAAAACTGTGCACCGACTACCTTTGTGTGTCCAATATTTAACAAAGAGTAAAGCTTTCATACACTGTCATCAGTTATAAAATATCTGCTGCTCCGCTGATTTTCCAATCAGGAAACCAGATTAATGTTGCACACCATGATAACAGAAGATAATTATGAAACTTTACCACGGGTAAAATATTATTAAACAGTAGATTGGGTTTTAACGTACTTAAATTGTACTTTCAGAAATTATTACGTTTGTAACTCAGAGGTTCTAATAATGGGCAGCTTATAAATTGAATTATTGTCATTGTATGTTAAAATACAACAAAATTAATTTGGAGCTAATCAATTAACTGGCATTTTTCTACTAAACAGGCTCCATCGCTGAACCAGAGCAAGGTAATTCTTTTGTTTGGAGCTGTGGGTGGGATCATGGAGACCAATGACCAATTGATTGCCATGTTTTAAGATAGTTTCACTTTTAATCAGCTTAAAACCTTGAAAAGCACTAGGCTTTCTTTTGATCCCTGAAATAACATGAACATACTTATTGTTCAATCAGGAAAAACAACAGCAACTTTGAACTCTTCGGCTAAATTTATAAACGCCGTATGTGATTATGTTGATAAACATTGTTGGGTTATTGAATATTACCAGCTGGCGTTAATAAATCCTGCTTGAAATAGTGATTGTAACTCCTGTTTCCATGTGGGTTTGTAAACATTTATCAGAACTTCTAAATACCAGATGGCATTGTAAACAGCATTCACAAACCCCAGCTGGGGTTTAAAACAGTGTATATAAATGATAGTGATGCTTTAAAAGTAGGAAAAAACTCCCTCCCGGTTCCTGGTGTTGGTCTACCGACTGGGACAATCCCAGAGCAATGCATGCTGGGATATTTATGGACAACTTTTTAAAACTAGCAGCCAATAACTATGTTCATAGATTGCAAAACGATGTTATAGGCCATGTACATTATTAGGGAACACCCTGATTTGTTAGATCAGCAAAGTATTATTAAAAATACAAAAAAATTAAGTATTTTTTTTAACGTCAGTGAAAAAAGGTTCTATGTATTTTTCCACGGTGTATGAAAATATGTGGAATCAACTGTATGTTAAGAGCTGAATGATCAACAAGTCAGTCTTCCTAGCGTTAGATTAGCACTAACGCTAACTGCTCAATAAAAAAAAAACAGAAGCTAGCAGGAGCCGGATGTCAGTTTAATGAACATTGTAGCTTTATGTATCGAGTTTGTTGGGAAAACTCTTTAAGCAGCCTGAAAACTAGGTAAAAAAAACTAAATGAACTGTAAAAGTGACATGTAAGCCGGCACAAGCATAAAAGTGTTAAAGCATTCAAACAAATACTTGCTGACGTAGATGTCTTGCAGATGTAACTCGTTCAACAGAAATATGATACATTAACAAGATTTTTGTGTGCACATTAAAAGCAGCAATGAGTTTCACATTTTATTTCTATATGTTGTTCAGGAATCACATGACTGAAACCACATGGAGAGCAGCGGTACCATCGGGTTATGGTGCAATGTGTTTGTGTTTCATGCTGAGCAACATTTGTTTCTATCCAGGCACACCACACGCCTCAGCCAGCATGAAAGTCTCATTCATATTCAGCATAATGAGTGCACAGGAACCCAAATCAACATGTCAATAGCATCATCATTATGGAGTCATACAGCAGACCACATACACACACTTACAGAGGCTCTGGCTCATCAGTTACACTCACAGACAATAATACAGTCCAGACATGGTGGAAAACATCGACAATCCAGATTGTTATTAAAGTGACGGATGGCTCAGGGACACCAGTCACTACAAGCATCAGCAGCAGCTTGATGAAGAGTAGGTAAAATGTTGGAAATTTAACAAAACGGGGAAAACACAATCTGGAAAAGCTGAATGCTGGGTATTAAAAATTGGAATTGTGCATGAAAATAACGAAAATTGCATTGACTACATTTAGGAAACCAGCTGATTGAGAATGTAGCAAAAAGCAACCCCAACACTTTATAGGACTATTTAAAAGACTATTTAATTAGTAGACATTGTAATAGACGTGGGCGGGCTACCAGTATCCAGGTGTGCCCAGGTTTTAAAAAGTCACTTTTGCTATAAAGCTGGTAATAAAACCTCAAATGCTCTATAATTATCAATTATTATTACTAAGAACATACCTTCAGTTTAGGCTCCAAGGTGGGCTAAAGATAAAATAGGGCAAAGGTTTGGATCGGCAGAAGGATGGAAGAAAGAGAGGAAAAATGGAAACCAGGAGAGGAAAGGTGGAAAGAGGGTGGGAGGAAAAAGAAAAGGTTGAAACAGAAGAAACAAAGTCAGAAAAACAGAATAAAATCTAATGGAGCATCTCAGTTCCCTGTAAATAAACTGATATAGTATTATTTTAAATGTTGCAGATTTTTAAGAGAAAATGATTTCAACAAATCTATCAAAGGCGGGAGATGTCCTAAAATGGCATTACCCATCATGCCGTTAACATTACGCTTGGATGGCTTAAAGGGCATGCATTAACATGCTCTAGAGCCAGAAAACCTGTTTTCTTGAAAGCATGGTAGCTCCCTGGCAAACAGAAAAATGATGGAGAGAGAACTTTAGGAACAAAAAACAATCTATATATGAAATGTGGGTAGCTCCATTAAAGTAAACAAGTGAAGAGAGGGGATTTTTAACCTAACCCACACTAAAAAATCTTTTTTTTAGTGTCTCTTTGTGCCTCAGGATTAGGAAACATTCGGGATCTTGAATTTAAGGGAAGTAACAACCCAAATCTGAGGGTTGAGGACACGACTACGGCCTATGGCGTGGGCAGAGTCAACAGCCAGACCACCAGAGCAACTGCAGGTGGTATTTACAAGCAATTTAGCTTTCCTTTCATCCACTACAAATGTAGAACTCACTTGCCATGAGTTTTTAGGGCCAAACTGTTGTGACATAGCTAAATCCAGCAGAAGTGGCGTGACCTTGGAAAAATGTTTTGATAACCACACTAGCTACGCACTGCAGTGCACTCAAACCTTCAGAGGTATGTGGAAAAAAGTGAGGCTCTCACAATCACTGCATGGCTTTAAACATGAAAGAAACAACCTCAATTGCACCAAAGTGCTGTACAGTAAGACTATTGATCAAAAATAAAATATAAAGAGGTCTAAAAACAGAGTATGAAAGCCAATTAGCAAAATAAACAATACACAAGTAATCATACAGGGTAAAAGCAGTGTTTCACACTTAACCTGGGCAGAAAGCATGTCTAAAGAGATGTGTTTTCAGAAGTTTTTTTAATTGTTCATACACCTGGAGAGATGAAACTCTGATGCAGCTACTGAGAAGGCTCTATCCCCACTGTGATATAAGACACAGTTCTTTAGATAAATGTGCTTCAGAGTAATAATGCTGGACGGAGCCTAAGCAGAATATACATCCTCTACCTGAATTCTGCCAAAATTCTATCGTTTCAATTTAGTTTTTGCCGTCAGTGATCATTCTTCCCTGTGTTAAATTTCAGGCAAAGAAGGGTCACTACAGCGCGCTTGTAAATCCCTTCCTAGGGTGCCGGTGTATTAGGTCTCCAAGCTACTGTTTTCAGAAAACATTTAGCTAATTAAATACTCCTAACTGGATTCAATATGATATTTAAATCTTCCCTTATGAACTCAAATTTCCGACTTCAGACTTTACTTTCACTATTTTCATCTTTGCTAGCCGTTGTGTTCTGCATCGATGTCTGAGTTCTGCATTCAAAACATACAATCATATGACGTCACAGACATCTTATCCAATATAGTGAACAACAAGCATGAACACAGACACAAGAGGAATATGGATAGACTAGGTGATTTTCAAAAACATAACAAATCTGTACTAAGAAGCAAGAAGTTTCCCTCCTTAAAAAAAGTGAATCATTAGCTATGAACATCGCAACAAACCTAATTCTGAAGCACAAACCAGCAGGAAATTCTGCTTCATCTTCACATAAACCCACCACCATAGTAACATGAGTGTAACTGCAAAGAAATGCAAACTCTGCTCTATAAATGACTGAACTCCTGACCTCGGTTTATTCAGTGGGACAACTGGGGAGCCATACGGTCCCAATGTGCTGCTGTGATTACCATCTTAAGGCTGTGACCTCATGTCAGAACCCCCCGCCCCCTGATGGGATACCAAAAATGTTGGAGCCACACGCCTCTTTGAGTGACTGACATTCATGTTTGTTTATGTTTTTGCATGCTAAGCTGGAGCTTTAAAGACCAGAGAACTGAACTAAAAGCACTCCTAGCTGTCCAGGATAACTTAACGTCATAATTACAGACAGAACTTTGCTTTCTATTAAATGCATGTGCAGCAAATCATAATGCTTCGCTTCGGCACTGACAGCAATTTGGACTATTATAGAAAAAATGTAACTTTAATCCAAATCAAGTTCAGCTTAATGTGAGACAGATCGTTTCTTTTTTCCAAAACAAGACACTTTCTATTCAGCTTCAACTAACAACATACTGAAAATCTGTGATAACTTTTTTGTGATCAGAATAAAGCCACATGTGGTCAGAAACATTTCAAAAAAGGATGTAGTAACTGCTCGACTGGCTCCCAGGTTGGGGAAAAACATTTTTTGTAAAAAGCTCAAGAGATTTAAAACTAAGTTTCTGTGAGATGGAAATGAACAGTGGGGCTACACACTGAAAAAGGCATCACCTGACTGGTAATACCTTCAGAAGCAGCACACAAACTATAAACTATAACACGTAAAATATCTGCTGCCGTTTCTTTGATAGAGATAATAGTTCTAAAACCAACATATAAATGAAGGAATTAAAAGATTATGCCCATAAATGCATCAAGGTATACATTCATAACATGTATCTGATTATTAATATAGAAAAAAGTTAATTAAAGTACACAATTTCTTTACCCATTTATTATGTTTTTTTTGGACAAAAATTTGGAGTAAGCCAAGATGTATTGAAGTTCTCCATAAATTTACACTACCTCCAAACTGGAAAAAGCTCTGAATTTGTTAGCAGCAAACACCAGTGAAAAAAACTAACTGAACAGGTTACCACAAAGATAGCAAGAAACAAGACTTCCTAGTTTATTGCTGATAGCGTATGAACAGAAGGCATAACCCATCACCAGAGTTATGTCGAAACTTCAAGAGATGCTTCACTGGGATCTAAGATTTTACCTCACAAATACCAGCATTTCTACACCTACACATTTTTAACTAAAGAAAAGATTGCATTGTGGTTTATTAGTATGGTTATTTTATGTAAAATGTGCAATAATCGTTCTGGCTGTTTGAGAAATTATTCCTTAGTAAATAACAGGAAACCTGTTAGAAACAACAACTTTTTGTACCCAACCCTCTTATTTCCAGAATGATCTAGATCTGGTAAATAGTTAAAAATTGACGCTATATATTTCCAGAAATCTCAAGACTAGGTAGAAACAGGGCATATTTAGAGGCTTATATCATTTTTGCAGCTGTGGGAATAATTGCTGCTTTTCTGTTTTAAACAAAAGCCATCTGGTCAGAATATGCATCGTTTTATTCCGTAAACTGGTGTTTTTACTCAAGATTATCATAACGTAAAAATAATAATAGCGACCCATTCCTAGTTTGAAACGTCTTTTATTTGTTGGTCAAGTGGAGAAATGACAATGAATTTCCAATCTAAACGAATCTGAAAGAAAAAATACAGAAAACAGGAAGAGAAAGTCAATCAAGACAAAAAAAGTCCAAAGCAAAATTTGGCTGAAACAAACTGAAGAGATATTTTACACAAAACTCTGTAAAAGGAAGACAGGCGTGTTTTAAAGAAATAGCTTTCAGTGGTTTGAACTGACAGAGGGTAGGAAGAACAGCTGATAGAGAAAACCTGGCATTTAGGAAAGATTTTATTAGATCAGTGATAAGATCGAGGGAGTGTTAGTTTTTCAACTTTACATGTATAGGCATGTATTGGCTTCATATTTATTGAGGCACAAACACGATAACTTTGCCCCTAGAGCATTCAGGTGAGAACTTACTGGGGGATAAAAATCACATGTATGCAAACTATGGCACACACAGTTCATTGTGGTTGGATACATTTTTGCATGATGTGCCTGGAGATTTTACATTCGTTGACAACAGCTACTTTCTTGTGATGGCCTTCACTGTAACATATGCAAAGATGTTTAATACAGTCACTCAATCTTTCCTTATCTGGTCAAAATGTTATGTAAAATGTTTTTTAATCACTTAACTTAGTTAAATATGATTTTTTCTCTCTTTGATTACAGCTTAAAAATGCTGCATTTCCTTAATTGTCCTCATAGTTTTCGCACTATTCGAGAGGCAAAGCTATTTGAATTTAGTACATTTAGTATAAAATTGGGGATTCAACGATCAGCTTTGAAGACCGATGCCGATTTGTATAAAGCTTTTCCTGCTCATACAGATTATTATCAAGTCAGATTCTCTCTCTATTAATATTTTTTCTTCGTAATATTTGACTGAAGTGAAAAAGGGACTGTTTCCTTAGAATTAAATGTTTACAGTTAAAAGATAAAAAAATATTTTTAAAACTTTACTAAGTTTCCACTGTGTGTGGCACTGGAAATCTCTCTACATCAGGGCGTCCAATTCTTTCCATTTTCCTCGGTCTGGAGAAATGTCTAGTCTCAGGGACAAGAACAGGATGCGGGTCCATGTTACTTTACAAACACTTGCTTTATTTAGCCGAGTTTAACGAAAGGGTGCATCAAGGTCTGCCTTCGAGTATAAGTCCTTTGCGCACCTATTTAATATTAAAATAAAATGAAAACAAAGCACATGGTTAATAAAGGATGAATGTACCTATCATTTTCCATTTAAAGAAAGATTTTGATCTGTTGTGAAAATCTCGCTGCAAAAGACTTTATGGCCAGCAGACGCGTGCAGTATGGGCACAGTTGGAGCAACACAAAATCACTCTGAGGGCCACAAAGGGCCCGCTGGCCACACTTTAGACACCCATCCTCTGAGTTATTGGATGCAGTTGTTGTGTACAGATAAAACACAAGTGAAAAAGAATTATAGTGTACTTCTTATATAAGCCAGATGATATTTGAACATCTTAATGTGTATAATGTGCACTGTTGAATTGCAGCAAGAAGGTCCCGGGTTCAACTCCCAGCCGGGGGTCTTACTGCATGGAGTTTGCATGTTCTCCCCGTGTATATGTGGGTTCTCTCTGGGTACTCTGGCTTCCTTCCACAGTTCAAAAACATGACTTTTAGGTTAATTGGTCTCTCTGATTGGCCCTTAGGTGTGAATGAGTGTGTGTATGATTGTTTGTCCTTAATGTCTCTGTGTTGCCCTGTGATGGACTGGCGACCTGTCCAGGATGTACCCCGCCTCCCACCCATAGACTGCTGGAGATAGGTATCAGCTCCCCCGTGACCCACTATGGAAGAAGCGGTAAAAATCACAACAAATGCATTTTCTCCCAACACAATAAGTTTATTTTAAAGTGTAGTTGTGCCCATTCTAATATTTATAAAGACGGACGGACAGACAGACAGACAGAGGGAAGATAGGAAAGAGAGAAGGAGATAAAACGACGGAGGAAGGAAAGAAGGAGGGGCATAAGGAAGGGCACAAGTGTGGATGGAAAGAAGAAAGGGCACAAGGTCTGGAGATATATACATATTTTCCAGAGTCTTATTTTCTTTTTCCATAATTATCCAGATCTGGAAAATGGTAAAATCCAATTCCAGTCTTAATAGGACCCCTGGTCTTGTCTGATGGACTTTTTTCCTGAGAAACACAACTCAGAAAGATATTACCAAGACGAAGGTTGGACAGAGGGAGCACTCCAGCTTTAAGGGGGTCTTATATTTCTCAAACAGAAAATGACGAGCCACAATGGATGCCTACATGGATGGCCAAAGCAAACGTCGAGGAAGAAGGCAACCGTCCTCAGAACTTAATCCTGTATAAATCTATATTTTCTACTGAAAGTATTTTATTTGACTTCTTTCCAAGCATGTTGGCCACTTAACACCACAGTGACATGACAGTACTGCAGTTGCACACATCCCCTGTTATATACAGTAAACACCATACAAAGAGACATGCAATGAATGAACTAAATAGCGAAATATGGAAAAGCTAACTGCGCCATTTTGCTTTATTTTAAAGCCAAATCTGAACAGTTATTGGTGCATCATGGTAAAAACACTCAGCTGCAGGAGCCAGTTTATCCTTGTTAAAACCTGCTGTTCTCTAAATGTACTAATAAGCCCCACTTCATGCCCCAACTGAAATTAAGAAAAAAAAGCTGTTCAGGAAAATCAACATTGTTTACTGTACATGCACCCCACTGAGTGTTTCTATGTGACAGTGGGTGGTGGGTCTATAATTGGGAGCCCACTCCCTAGTTCACCCATATGTAGGAGCTTACCGAAGTCCTGTTTTCCTTCCTTTATTCTCTTTCATGCTGGTCTTTTCATCTAACACAACTTACCAACATTTATATTTATTTTTTCTGCTTTAACAATTTAAAGGCTTCATGTGGCTCCCACCCCCACCTCCTAATGTCCTGACCTTCTGACTAACATGTTCAATACCAGTCCACACTGTCAAACACCCAGAGACAGAGTGGAAAGACCACCCCTGGGGCTCTATACCAACCAGCTAATGAGTACCTCTTAAAAAGAAAAAAATCACAACCCTTCAAGAGCGCGAGTTGTTAAAGCAAAAGAAATGGCTGCACAGTTCCTAAGTGTCCTCCTCACAAAGTATTGTGTGTGTGTACTCGTTTATGTGGCCTATTTAGGACCTTTTTTGGTATATTCACTTAATTTCTGAAGAGAAAAGGGCCTTCTGGGAACCAAACCTGGTCCTGATGTGGTGGAGCCCTTTTTTTTTTTTTTTTTTAGGGATAAGGTTTAGAGGTATGTTATGAATTAGGTTTTGGTTAAGGTTAGGAGTGTACTTGTAAAGGCTAGGGTTACAGTAAATGTTTGGATTAGGCATAAATGCAGTTACTAAAATTAATGAAAGTCGATACAACGTCCTTATACGGGTAGGAATAGAAACTTGTGTGCATGTGTGTGTGTGTGTAATGTGAGTCAGGAGAAAGCCATTAGTGGGAAAACTGATAAAAGTGGCTGTTTCAAGTGCACCTTTGGTCCGCCCTGTGTTTCTATGTGTGTGTGTTCGGTGACGGCCTGCTGTAGCTGTGAGATTTGTGTGTGTGTGGTTCAGCTGCTGCTTTGGCAATATGCTGTAAGTTGATGACAGCGTGTAACCTTTACACTCAACCCAGACAACAGGAAACAGGGAGGAGTCGAAGGCCGAGGAAGGGGAAATAAGTTAAACAGAAAGAGACTTGCATGGCGATAGTGATTGCCCCACATAAATAGGAATTAATCTAAATAACCTGAAGTTTTTTTCCAGTCATGATAAGATCTCGGTTTGCCTGGTCTGCTTGTGTTCACCCTGAGCACTTCTGGCTCCTACTCTTACTGTGTTGGCACATGCTGCACACTTTATTCATTCACATTGTTCATTTAACTTTCATCTAATCAGGCCATATTTACTGCAAATGAACCCCTCAACTTGTACATGTTGTGCACACTCAACAATACCCCTGTGTGTAGAGGTTTAAAAGGCAATTTGCACTTTTCTGATTTTTTTCCATGTAAAATAAATCCTCTGCACTCTAACAGTTGGTCAGCAAACAGCACCTGTCAATCCTTTTCTTTTACCTGCAAGACTGGGCCAGAGTGCACCTGCATTAAACCCAATATACCCTGAAACCATTAGGAAAAGCCAGTTTGTATGTTAATATCATATATTTACTTTATGGTCAGTTACATATAGAAAAAGTGTTTAGTTCAGGCAAAATGAAGAGTTGTCACAGGTCTTTAATTTATAATTTAATGTCACGTTTTGGCTTAATGTCAAATGTGGTTTCATCTTCTGCTTAGATATTAATTTTGAGATGATGTTTTTAGGTCCTCTACTTACTATTAGGGGCTGATCTTCCTTTTAATTGCAAAAAAAACTTCCAGTGGCAATGTCAATTTATTCAGAAAGCATGTAAGGAGAAGACAATAAAAATACAAAAAGAATATAAATGATTAATTTATTTTAAAATCTTAAATGGCGGTGAATCTAAAAGTAAAATAAGTGGTCAAATGAGATAACAAACTCAGGAAAACAGAGGTACAGAGGACAGTAGCTTCAGCTTTGGCAGTACAATCTAACACCCAAATGCTCCGCCATCATCCCGATCCCCAAGAAACGCACTATCACGGGGTTAAATGACTACAGGCCTGTCGCCCTGACGTCTGTGGTCATGAAATGCTTTGACTGAATGGTGTTGAAGCATCTGAAGGGCATCTCAGGCCCAATACTGGACCCCCTCCTGACAGGTCAACAGATGATTCAGTCAACCTGGGTCTACGCTTCATCCTGCACCACCTCAACCACCTAGAAACAAACGGCAGGATCCTGTTTGTAAGCTTGGCCTTCAAGACCACCAATCCAGAGATCCTCCACCACAAGCTCACCCAGCTCACAGTGCCAGCCTCCACCTGTCAGTGGATCACCATCTTCCTGACTGACCTGCAGCAGCAGGCGAGGCTGGGATGCATCTTCTCCTGCACAAGAACCATCAGCACTGGCGCCATTTAACTATGACCCATAAGATGGCCATCATTCAGGAATGAGCTACAATGGATAAGATACATCAGAATATTACAGAAAAAATACAGGTTTCTGCTCTAATTAACAGTCATAAAAATTTCAAGCATACTTTTGAATTTTTATGACGACTGTAGATTCACACCAGTAGGTTTGGAGTGACAAAACTAAGCTGTGCATCTAGTGGTATGTCAGTAGACATGTGCATAAAAGTATCAAGGTAACAAAGAGTTTTAAATTCTTTTCCATGAGATATCAGAGAAAGTGACTGAGTGAGCGGCGTATTTATAAGGCGATATGGAGGAATGAGTAACATTTCATTAATGTCTGCCAGTCCTGCATCTACACCCTTTCAGAGAAGGTGTGGTCTGACATTTGAGTCAGCTGTACATGGCCTAATTTCTTCATAACTTTCTGCACCCGGTACGAGTCTGAGAGCACATTCCTATTCACTACAATACCTAAAACACAAAAAACCCATTTAATTGTTTTATTTATGCTTTTTTTGTGCCAAACACCCTGGAACCTCAGTGTTTACCTTCACCAAAGAGGGGGCTTGGACGTTGCACAGGAGCCAAGTACCTAGATGTGATGACTCTGTCATAGCATCTGCTTTGTGCATCACAAAGCTTTGAAAAAAGGCTTCACCCTTCATCACAAAACCTGTAGACACTCCCATTTCTGTTGGACACCAAAACAGAACCAACTACATCACAAATGTAACCTAACCCTGGATGCCCTTTACATTCTGAGTGTGTAGCCTTCCTTTCAACTTGAGTACCATTCAACTGACCTGAAGCTGCACCAAAAAGGCAGTTCACTTCAACTAGCAACTGGCCTGTTAGCTGTTGCATTTCCCTATTATTTTATATTTTCTCCTCTTTGTGGTGGCTCCATTACACAGACCATTCAGATAAATTGTCCTAGTTTGTGAGGATGTAATTTCTTCCACTTTCACAATTGGTTAAAGTTAAAAGGTAGCACTCAAGACGCTCCAGCTAAAGGACAACAAGATGAAGACAAGATAACTTGGGACCTACCCCACTTGAGCAAAGTCTGATTGACTGCAGGTAAAGCCTGTTTTTTAGCAGCTAGCAAAGGGCTCCTACTCAACACATGGGGGGCTCATCTCCCCCTTGACCTCACATACATAAAAGCTACAGAAAATTTGAACAATTAACATATATATAACCTTTTTTTTTGTGGTGCCTGTGCACCCCTGTGTTTGCCGCCCTGGGTAACTGCCACTGGTGGCGTGCAAGGCACATCAAAGTCACCTACGGTGACCAAACAACAAAAGATACAAAAACAAGAAAAGAGACAAACAATAAAACAATATAAAAGGGCAAATAACAATAAAATCATTGGTATAACAAAGAAATTAAATAGAATAAGCAGGTTGAAAGAAGTGAGTTTTGTGATGAGATTTAAATTAAATTTAATGTCATAATAGGGAAAATGTAACTGACAGTGAAAACAAAAAGGAGGGGGTGAAAGAACGTAGATACTAAATGCAGTAAAACAACTGAGAGACCAATTCACTGAAGTGTCAATAAGATTTGATACATTTTCAAACCAGAAACAAATTTAATAGTCAAAAAGTAAAAAAAAGGGCAGGAAGCAAACAAATGGGACAAAGGGGGAAAAGACTGGACAAGAAATGACAGAATAATGAATGGAAAAGAAGATTACTTGTCAGATAAAGAGAAGCGGCAATGCTTGGAATGAATGGAGGTCAAATTATTAACAAAGCCAAACAGCGCAGATGTCAGTACCATGCTTCACATGTGGCTATGGTTGACCTTCCACCTCTCGTCCTCCCTCCATCCAGCACTCGTTTCTCACCAACCTGACAAGATGTCAGGAGTTTCTAGACATGGTGTCAGGCATTCACACCATCCTGTGCTTCTCTCTCTCTCTGGCTTCTTTCTTTCTTTGCTCTAATCTCTTAAACATCTGAAGGACTGAAACTTGTTATACGCCATTATGAATAACAGCAAGAATTAACCACAAATACTGTTAAGCTTGCAATAAATAGATAATTTCATATGAAAACCAAAACACTTTTTGTTTGAATTTGAAACAAAGGGTCTGCCCTGATATAAAAATGCTGAGGCTAGGTTGATAGTCAAAAAATTAGACAATAAGATGATCAAAGTAGTCTAAACAAGTCTGAATATGCATGGAATATATATATATATATATATTTATTAGTATGGTGTAGGGCCTCCTTTTGTGGCCAATACAGCGTCAATTTGTCTTGGTAATGACATATACAAGTCCTGCACAGTGGTCAGAGGGATTTTAAGCCATTCTTCTTGCAGGACAGTGGCCAGGTCACTACGTGATACTGGTGGAGGAAAACGTTTCCTGACTCGCTCCTCCAAAACACCCCAAAGTGGCTCAATAATATTTAGATCTGGTGACTGTGCAGGCCATGGGAGATGTTCAACTTCACTTTCATGTTAATCAAACCAATCTTTCACCAGTCTTGTTGTGTGTATTGGTGCATTGTCATCCTGATACACGGCACCGCCTTCAGGATACAATGTTTGAACCATTGGATGCACATGGTCCTCAAGAATGGTTCGGTAGTCCTTGGCAGAGACGCGCCCATCTAGCACAAGTATGGGTGGTACACTTCTTTGGGGCTTCTCCACACCGTAACTCTCCCGGATGTGGGGAAAACAGTAAAGGTGGACTCATCAGAGAACAATACATGTTTCACATGGTCCACAGCCCAATATTTGCGCTCGTTGCACCATTGAAACCGATGTTTAGCATTGGCATGAGTGACCAAAGGTTTGGCTATAGCAGCCCGGCCGTGTATATTGACCCTGTGGAGCTCCCGACGGACAGTTCTGCTGGAAACAGGAGAGTTGAGGTGCACATTTAATTCTGCAGTGATTTGGGCAGCCGTGGTTTTATGTTTTTTGGATACAATCCGGGTTAGCACCCGAACATCCCTTTCAGACAGCTTCCTCTTGCGTCCACAGTTAATCCTGTTGGATGTGGTTTGTCCTTCTTGGTGGTATGCTGACATTACCCTGGATACCGTGGCTCTTGATACATCACAAAGACTTGCTGTCTTGGTCACAGATGCGCCAGCAAGACGTGCACCAACAATTTGTCCTCTTTTGAACTCTGGTATGTCACCCATAATGTTGTGTGCATTTCAATATTTTGAGCAAAACTGTGCTCTTACCCTGCTAATTGAACCTTCACACTCTGCTCTTACTGGTGCAATGTGCAATCAATGAAGACTGGCTACCAGGCTGGTCCAATTTAGCCATGAAACCTCCCACACTAAAATGACAGGTGTTTCAGTTTCATTGTCTAACCCCTGTATATAGCTAAGCTAAGGTGTATCAAAAGACGTGGCAAATGATTGAATGACAATTTAACAAATAAAAAATACAGATTTTGATTTTTGAAATTATATGTAAGAAAATCTTTCCAAGAGCTAAATAAGCTGGTTTAAGTCTTTTCGTAAACAAAGTGAGCAATAGATAATGTAGCAAAATGCTAGCTTTTGCCACCTTTTACAATTGAAGGTCATACTTTTAACATTTTGGCGTACAAACACCGCATCTAAAATGATCATTTATATTATATAAGTTTTTTCCACAGTTAATTTAGTATTTTTAACAGACAACCATAGTAGCAAAAGGCAGCAAAAATGTTTGTAGTTTTTTCTAAGTAACAGCCATGTGGGGACACTTACTTTGCTTTAGTTTAATTTGTTTAACCATTTTGTAAGATTTAATGCCAAACTAACATTCAGTCTGGCAACAGATGACTAATCAGATGTCACTGTTCTTAGCCCCACCTGTAAAAGACATAAAAAATGTATCCTCCTTATCTTTATCATGGAGGCTATGCAAATTGTTTGTCTTTTAGCAAAGATAGGGCATGTTCAATCCAAGCTAAAGTTACAGTACCCACTCTCAACCTTTAAAACAGCAGCACAATACTCAGAAATGTTTACAGGACTCAGAAAAACAACTGCTATGTTTTCGGCCGGATCACAGCAGACGTTTTCTGCATTTTTGACGTTACCATATCACACAGCAATTTCCTGGTGTCTGATCTCCATGTTAAACTAATGCAGCTACTTGTTTTCAGATAAGAAAGAAACACCAATCTTCTCTCCAAACCTTTTAACAGCAAAAAAAAATAAAAATGAAAATTTTACCTAAATTTGTGGCAGCCGTTTTAACAAGCTGCATTACCATCTGCCCTGCAGCTGGGCAAACCTCAAAGTCATTTAGATTAAAACCCGCTAAGAGCCAAACAGAAAAGGGCCCAGATTACGCATTTGTCTACTCGCTCCAACCCATGCACCACTGAAACAAGCTTGTTTATACAGGAAAAATAAAAAAGAAAATGCTTTTAGACTAAATGATGGAAATTAGAAAAGCAAAATCAAAGACTAAATATTGGAGAAAACAGAACATGTTTGTCAGTTTGGTTTGACACAGAAATACTGAACACTGAGAAAATAGAGCATCATTATTTGCCTAAAGTGGGCTCAGCTTTTCTGAAAAATAAAGTTCAGAGCGTCCTGCGGCTTGGCTTGTAAGGTTGGTCAATTATCCACAAACCTTCCTGAAGGAAACAAGCCTAAAAGGGAAGCTTTTATAGTCCACCATGCTTAGTTTACCTAACATGGATCTTAAAGAAGCCAAGACATTAAAAGGATGTCAGGTATCCAAAAGGTAACATGTGAAAGTGTGCACAGGTCCATAATTAGAACAAATCAAGTAACTGCATTAAACTGAATAAACTAATCAGATTCAAAACTTTTCTCATCTGGTCAGGACAAAAACAAACAGAATGTACCAAAAAAGCTAAATTGTGTTGTTCTTCATCCTAAGACTAAACATAAAGGTTTGAATGAAATCTGCAAGCGCTGAACAAGAAATCTCAATGTTTGCTCGTAGCATAATTTAACTTTCAAATCACTGACAGAGCCCCCAAGTTATGGTGCAGACAAATAGTCTGTCGCGCCTTGCTTAATTGCTTGTTTAGTGGGAATTTTAACTGGATTCCAGTTGGAATCTGCCTAAATTGAATTGCGGCCAGGCTGCACAGGGCCGGGCAGGAGCCCTGGTGGCAGAAACGCATGACAGAGGGAGGGCAGAATGAAGGGGAAAACGGTTTGGCTCTGGAGCCTCACAACAAGCTTGAACAGGAAGTCATTCAACACACAACCAGTAAAAACAAAACAAAAGAAACAGGCATGCACAAACACATATACGAGCACATGTGTACACGAGCCAAAACACGAAAGAAAGAGTCAATTTGGAATGCATTCCTGCTCTTCCTCCCCCCGTCCATGCATGACTCAGTCGGTGGGTGTCTTTCTGTGTTTCCTCACGTCTTACCGCCTAAAGGCTATTGAAAAACTCAGGTTTTGAAGTGAGAAAAAATATAAGGACCAAAAACATAGAGGGAGACTGCAGTTGTGGCAAAAAAAGTGAAGCTAAAAGTTGAAGACATGGTTCAAAAAGGGACATGTAGAGGGAGACGAAGTAATAGAGCAGAGAGGAAAAGAGGGGATGGGGTCAAAATAGGTTCTGATATAAACAAACAGGAGTTCCCTCGGGCACTTTGTGTGGGTCTCGATTCTTATCACATTACAACAAATCCTTAAAGTGATATATCCAGATTTTGTGCCAATCTCTAATAGGTCATGTGTTCTGAAACCACAGAATGTAAATGGCTTTTCTTTGTGCAACAGATGACAGTCAATGCCTCTTAATATTGCATTTAAAATGTTATCTTTCATGAACACAAAAAATAAGAACACATCAGGGAATTGGAAAACAACGGTTAATTTTATGGGTTTGGTTAGCTGCTTTTCTTCAGTAATGGTTCTGGGCAACGCATCCAGCTATGTATCTGGAGGAAAGCCCCTAATTTATTATTTTTTATTTGCGGCACTAGTGGCATCAATTTAGTTTTCAAAGTAGGCAGACAGGAAGTGGGCTGGAGAGAGGGGGAAGAAATGCAGCATAAGTCTCTGAGGTCAGGACTCGAACCCGGGATGGTTGCCTCGAGGACTGAGGGCTCCGTACGCCTCTCCTAACTTACTTTGATGTAACAGGTTATGTACCGGTGAAGTCAAATATTTACACACTATATTAAAAAGGACATGTGAACATTTCCCCCTCACTAACGAATTAGACTAAACTGAAAGACAATCAATTTTAATATTATAGCCTTTCAAAGTCAGTAGTTTCCATATACTAACATTACTCACCTTAAGTAGTTAGGGAATACCCAGATGATGATGTCATGGCTTTGTATGCTTCAGGTAAACTAATTCACCACATCTGAGTAAATATGAGGCCCACATGAGGATGCATTTTAAAACAAAACCAGAAGGAACAGGTACACTTCTCAAAACAGTTAGCATCATGAGGAAAGTAGAAAAATGATGTAGAAATATTGAAGCAACATCTCAAGACACCAGCCAGGAAGCTAAAGCTTGGACACAAATGAGTCTTGACTCTCAGATTAGTAACACCAAATTAGCAACACAGTAACTGAAGAACAGCAAAGTACATGTTTTTGGAGTGACCATCACAAATCCCAGATCTCAAGCCAAAAAACAACCTTTGGTCAGCGCTGAAAAGGTGTGTGTGCAAGGTCTCCTACAAACCTGACCCAGTACACCAGTTCTGTCAGGAGGAATGGGCCAAAGCTCCAGCAAACTATTGTGAGAAGCTCATCGAAGTAAACTCAAAAGGTTCGACTCAAGTCATTGAGTTTACAAAGCAATTCTAGGAAATACAAAGAAAATATACAGAAACTTCTGAATTTGAAGAAACTTTAAAAACTGTTTTCTTTCATTATTTTGGCATTAAGCAAATAGAAATCATTTTTGACCTAAAACAGGAAACGTTTACTCTGATTTATTATCAGCCAGTGAGGAAAAAAGGTTGTGTTTTTTTACAGTGTATGTAAACATTCAGTTTTAACTGTATTTATAAGTTAATTAAGAAGTCATTTTACGTATATGAAGCGATATATACTGCCCTAACTATGTTTTTCTGATCTCTCCTCTTGGGTAGGGTTTAGCTTTGTGTATTTTTGAAAAAAAAAATTAATAAAAAGATTTTTAACAAGAAAAGAAAACAATCATATTGCTTGTTGTATGTTTTAGGGGGAATTTGATTTCCTGCCCAATAAGGCAACCTGAGTTATGCTGAAAAATGTTTTTCTATAAGGGCTGTAAAACTGGAAACTTGTGTTTTTATAATAAAATGTTGTAAATTAATGATCTAAATCACTGCAGAATACTATGAAAATATGAAATCCATTTAATTAAACCTGTCATGCAGATAATGCTTTTTTTTAGTCATGAAAAAACAAACGTCATCCTTTTTTTTTTTTAAAAAAAAAAGGTCTGAGCAATTTAGCTGAACTAATAATTATCACGTCTTGTTATGGTAAAACTAAGAAAACATGCAGAATTTTAATTAGCTCTGATATTATTTATCTATTTTCTCTCCAAAAGCTCTTTATGTATTGTCCCTTTAGGGGCACATCAACTGGTGGAGATGAGGCAATGAAAGATGGACAGGGGCAGAGCATGTACATGTTTTTGAGTGTTCACACACTTAATCAGCAGCAAAAGCATTTCCTGGGAATTCCCTCTGATACACAAACTGAAAGAGTTAGTGTGTGAGAGAGAGGGAGAAGCAAAGCAAATATAAAGGGACATTTCAGTCGACGTTGTAAGAAAAAATCCCTTCCTTGGAAGAGAATCAGATGAACACTGACAAACACAATCTGAAACCATTGAGTTCTGTGTTTCTCAATTATATCTGCTGGATTTGGTCCCCTGGTCTTGTCAAAAAGCATAGTTAAAGTAAATAACTTGAGATAGTCCATCAAGGCTCGTAGAGCCTGTCACTACTGAACCACGGTTGCTTCAGTACGCTTGTTGATGTCAAAGGACCCAGTGAAATTACATTTTAAACTCAATTGGATTCAATTTGATGTTGTCTTAAGGCAATTTACAAAAAAAAATAATTTATATACAGAAATACACAGTCATTTAAATCTAATTATACAGTCAGGTTCTAACATTCCTTCTCATCTGTTTTAGTTTTTAGTTTTGGACCATTGTGGAAAGATATAATGGAGATATACTCCAAGTGATTTTCAACTCCCTCCTAGAGATTAGCTTTTGACCAATATTACAGAGAAGGGGATACAATTTCAAGCAGGTACCACCTACTATACAAAGCAAGCCATGAATACCCTGTATAGCTGAATTTACCATGTTAGCCCCCAAAAACAATTAAAAGTTTATAAAAATGTATATCATTGACAATTGTAGAAAAGTCAGCTTTTGGCAACCATATATTGTGCAAGCTTATTTTGTTTCATAAATCTTAATCAAAAGTTTCATAAAAAAAAAAACACCTCACAATTGGAGCATTTTGAAACGTAATTGTACACAAACCAATTGATCGGCTCCAATAAGAATAAAAAGCGTATAAATTAATTCCCAAACATTTCAGCCCGTGACACCCAAAAATAACAGTGTCAGGGACTGGCGACCCCCTACTGGTGACCTCGAGACCCCCTAGAAACAAATAAAAATATTTCACTCTATAAATAGAGAGCAAAAATAATTATATGTATTTAAAAAATGTAATTATTTAATTTCATAATTGAATAATACATTCAATTATTTATTGAATCAAATAAATAATTGATACATCAGTCAGTCATTTCCTACCGCTTATTCCATAGCTGGTGCCTATCTCCAACAGTCTGTGGGCGAGAGGCGGGGTACACCCTGGACAGGTCGCCAGTCCATCACAGGGCAACATACCTCCGGCTTCCTCCCACATTCATACTCATACAGTCATACCTACCTTAGGTATGACTGTATGAGTATGAATGTGGGAGGAAGCCGGAGTACCCGGTGAGAACCCACGCATGCACGAGGAGAACATGCAAACTCCATGCAGAAAGACCCGCGGCCGGGAATCGAACCCAGGACCTTCTTGCTGCAAGGCAACAGTGCTACCAACTGCGCCACCGTGCGCACAAATGATTCTGAAAATCATCTTTTGGGAACCCCTGGTCTAGAGCACATCATTGACATGTTTCGTGAAACTATTTAACAAAAGTTAGCGAAAATACTGCTGCTGACCCATATAACAATATTCTGATAAAGCCATGACAACAAACGTTAGCTCACATTTCCAACTCCTAAAAACGCAGCTGAAATGACAATTGGCTCACTTTCCAACTCGGAAAAAAGTGATGGAAGTGCCACCATAGGGTTCACTTTCCAAACTTCAGCCAAAGCGAAGTTTACTTACTCAGCATTTACTCATTTTCTTAACTGCTGTCAAAGTGAGGGAAATAGAAATGTTGGCTCATTTTCCAAATTTCTGACTTTCTGAAAAACTGATGGAAACAGTAGAGTTCACTTTCCAAACATTTGATTAAGAGATAGAAATACAACCATAGGGTCCACTTTCCAAACATCTACATTTGATGAACTGGACTGCTTTGAATCTGAACGGCTAATAAAGCAACAGAATTAGGCTAATTCTCAAAACATCCTAATCTCTAAAGCAGTGAAGGAAATTCAACCGCATGTTCCACTCTACGAACCTTTAAAAAGGTTATGGAAATATAAGGTTCACTTTCCAAGTTTCTCAAAAAGCGACAAAAACAATAGCACTTGTTTCTCATTGTAATCTTAAAAAGTGAAAGAGAAATATCAGAAAACCTGACAAGAAATTCTGAACTTCTAAAGTCGGAGGAGGTGACAAACATTAAAACAATGTTACAACGCATTTATAGCCATCTTTAATGGATTTTGTATTAAAAATATGAAGATGTGATATTTTTTAGTTTTATTTACATTTGAAATTATTAATTACATGTTTTAAAGACCAGTGTGTGGAAGACAGTCAGGCCCAGACGTCAATAATAACCTGTACTGCTCAGTTGCTCAGAGAATGTAAAAATCTGATAGGTCTGCATCCTTTCTCATTTACTCTTGCAAGTCACCTAACCTGATATATCTGTCAAGTATGATTATAATAAGAGAGTATTTAGGACAACGTTGCCCTCTGAGAAGAATGTTTATGATCAGAACTGCACACTGCCACACAGGCGAACACTTTGCATGCAATCTGCAGCTCTGTTAATCATTCATGGGAAGCTCAGGCCCCTACACCCTGCACTGTGCCCTGCAACACTCACTCACTGACATTGACGGTGCATGTCAGGGTTGCCAGACACACGGATAAACACGCGGAAGGTAAAATAGAGAAGCAAAAAAAACCAAAAACATTAGCGGTCAAATGTACGGCTTTGCAGACAGTTGCTGGGACACGGAAGCACAATTGAAACTTAATGATATTTTCAGGTGACATTCCTGAGCGTGATTTGCCCCACGCCCCTCAAACGCATCCCACTGAGACAGGTGCTCCAAGGACTGGGACTGAGAGAGAAGTTGGGGGAAGTTACATAAAAACATTGAGAAGTAAGGGTGAGGAAAACCGGCTCGACTAGAAGTCAGCACAACACGGAGAGTTTAAGCACTGCTGGCAGCTATAGGGGACTTTTTGAAGCAGAGTATCAGATTAACGAGCACTTTCAGTACAGTGAAGTCCTCTGTTCAGGACAGAGTCCATGCACACCTGCACTGCTGGTTATAAAACACACACTGATCACTAACTTGTGTGTTTCAAAGCGTGTGCAGATTTAGCAGAAAGCCCCGCTCTCACCTCATCCCATCTGATGAACTTGCTCCCCTTCTTCAGCTCTTCGTGGACGCTCACGGGTTTGAGCTGCAACGCGTGGACTCCCGGCTTGGCCCCGGCCATGACGAGGGACTCCCCTGCCCGGGTGCCAACGCCTTAACCCCGACTACTGCGAGAGAACCTCCTCTGGAGGGGCTCGACGAGCTCTTCCTTCCTCCAAAGCTTCTTTTTCGCCTCCTTTTTTCCTCTTGGAGGCCCCTTAAAAGTTGCCGAGGCGCATGAGGAGCCAGATCCACGCTCAAAGACAGACAGGACCCACCGCCGCTGTCTTGTTCTCGTCCGCGTCCACGCACCGCGGTGACGCGCCCTGTCTTCTTTCTATCACCAGCTTTGATTCATCTATTTGTTTATTTACCCTCCTAAAATCGCATCGGAGATCTCCCTTCCTTCCTCCTGTCCATCTGGTCGCCTCTAACAACTTTCCCCGCTTCCTTACTCTCTTGTTGCCTCTGAGGCGTTTCTTCTTCTTCTCTCCTCCTCCTCCTCTCCTCCCAGCATGTTTTCTGTGAGGAAAAAAAGAGGTTTTGAGAGGGGAGCTGTAAAGGGAGAGGAGGACGGCGTCAGATAGTGCTGAGTGACAGAGAAATGAGAGAAGCGGGGAGTCATAGTTTGTGTGAAATGGGTGTGTTTAAATTAGTTCCTGCTTGTTTGTGTCCCTCTGTGCTGTACAGTGTTAAAGCAGGGGGAACATGATACTGAAACAGTTATACATTTGCAGGATTGTGCAAAAAGTGGTCTTGACCAACAGCTAGTAATTCAAACTTTAAAAATAGAAGTATTTGCCTCCTTACAGATTGCTTTTTTCGTTTTTGTCATGTAAATATGCATCAGATCATCAAGGACGTTCAAACAAAAAACAGTTTTCATGGTTATTTCATTTAATTAAGGGAGAAGGACTTTCCAAAGGACTTTCCATGAGCTTCCTCCATAGGGTTTCCGGGCACTCCCTTAGAGATAGGGTGAGGAGCTCGGCCATCCGGGAGGAGCTCGGAGTACAGCTGCTGCTCCTCCACATTGAGAGGAGCCAGTTGAGGTGGCTCGGGCATCTATACCGGATGCCTCCTGGACGCCTTCCTCGGGAGGTGTTCCAGGCACGTCCCACCGGGAGGAGGCCCCGGGAAGGCCCAGGACATGCTGGAGGGACTATGTCTCTCAGCTGGCCTGGGAACGCCTTGGGCTCCCCCCGGAGGAGCTGGCGGAGGTGTCTGGGGAGAGGGACGTCTGGGCGTCTCTCCTCAGTCTGCTGCCCCCGCGACCCGGTCCCTGATAAAGCGGAAGACGACAAGTACGAGTACGACTTTCCAAACCAGTCTCAGGCTATGTGAAAAAAGTACAATTGAAACCTAAACCTAATAACTGGTTGTGCACAAAACTGGCATCCAGACTTTACTAGGACACTTCAAAACTTAATTTTTAAGCCATTCACAGGTGGACTTGCTGGTGTGCTTTGGATCGTTATCCTGCTTCATAACCCAAGTCCCCATGACTTTGAAGACACTAAGCTAGACCTAGGCCAAACTTTATCCTTCACAGTCCAGGTTCTGATGCAGGCAAGCAGCCCCAGACCATCCTGCTGCCACCACCATATTTAACTGGCAGACAGATTGGGTGGAGGGCTTCTACGAATATCAATTTTCCAGTTTTGCCACAAATTCTCGATTGAATTTGCGCCTAGAAAGAGGCTTTCACTAGGCCATTCTAACACATGAATATGCTTCGATTGAAACCATTGCAGTGTAGCTCCTGCTGTGTGTTTATTGTTGTCCTGCTGGAAGGTGAACCGCCCTAGTCTCAAGTGTTCTTCAGCCTCCACATGGTTTTCTTCTAGGATTCCCCTGTATCTAACTCCTTCCACCTTCCCATTAACTCTGACCAGCTTCTATGCTCCTGCTCAAGGAAAGCTTCCGCTCAGGATAATGCTGACCACTTCCGTCTTTCATATTAGGGACAGTGTTCAGGGTTATTAACGAGCACTTTTCAATTCAATTCAATTCAATTTAATTCAGTTTATTTATATAGCGCCAATTCACAACACATGTCGTCTCAAAGCACTTCACAAAAGTCAGGTATATACATTCCAATTAATCTTAATCATTGAACAGTGCAGTCAGATTCAGTTATTTATTCAAATTGGATAAAAAGTTTTTTCTGTCTAAGGAAACTCAGCTGATTGCATCCAGTCAGTGACTTGCAGCATTCACTCCTCCTGGATGAGCATGTAGAGACAGTGGACAGTCACTGGCGTTGACTTTGCAGCAATCTCTCATACTGAGCATGAATGTAACGACAGTGGAGAGGAAAAACTCCCTTTTAACAGGAAGAAACCTCCAGCAGAACCAGGCTCAGTGTGAGCGGCCATCTGCCACGACCGACTGGGGGTTAGAGAGAACAGAGCAGAGACACAAAGAGAACAAAGAAGCACTGATCCAGGAGTACTTTCTATGGGAAGGGAAAGTAAATGTTAATGGGTGTAGCTCCTTTAGTCGTTTCACCTAGAAAGAAGGAACAGATAAACTCTGAGCCAGTTTTCAAGTTTAGAGTCTGAAGAGAGCACATAGAGTTATTAACAGTAAAAGCTCAGTCAGTAGCCATGTCTAGGAGAGAGAAAGGGTTAAACACTGAAAGACAGGGCCATGTGGATCATCGGTAGAGGGTGAGCATTAAGTTGTTGCCAGCAGAAGCTCGGACGATGCCCCTCTCCAGAAAGGTGTTACAGGTAGACACAGAGTCAGGCCAGGTGTAGCTTCTAGGAAGAGAGAAGAGAGAGAACAAAGTTAAAAGCTGAAATAACAGCAAATAATACAAAATTGAAGAGTAGTGTGAGAAAGTGGCGAAGAGGGTGAAAGTGGTCATTATGTCCTCCAGCAGCCTAAGCCTATAGCAGCATAACTACACAGAAAGTTTCAGTTCAGATTATTTAGTTAGACGGCCCTTATTTACAACAATGTCATCTAAAGGCACCCCACAAAGGGTCCCACTGATGGTCATTGTTATACTAAAAACCACAAGGATTGGGATACCTCTCTCTGTCAGACTGATTATAACCATTGGAAAAGAAAGGGGGTCATACAGGTAGCAGAAATGGAGGGTGTGTTTGCACCTCAACCATAACTGAGCCGGTTCAGACTAATCCTGACTCCCCCTTACTCCATCCAACAAGGGGGGAAGAAGACGGAGCTAAAATAAGGAAGATAGCTTCTTCTGCCTTCTTCTGAGCAGAGCACCCTCTTCCACATTTTTGCTGTGTCCCCTTGGGACCAGTGGTTAGCTTTAAACTGGACTTTTTATTGTTTGCTCCTTCCATAGAGGCCAGATTTATTTAACTCAAAACCAATTGTTGTGTCGACAGATTCTCCCTTCTGAGCATCCCCACAGCATGATGCTGCCATTACCATGCTCCTCAATGAAGACAGTGTGTTCTGGGTGAAGCACAGTGTTAGTTCTTCTCCAAATTACCTTCAAATTACACACAGGTGGAGCCTGCTAACTAATCAGGTGAAGTGAAAGTAATTAGTTTCCCAATATTTTCTTTAGGCGTGTCAGAGAAAAGAAGGCTAAATATAAATGCACAGCCAATTGTTTCACATTTTTATTAAAACATTTTGAAAAGCGTGTATCATCCACTTCATAATTATCCACTGCTCTGTGTTGGTCATTCACATTAAATGGAAGTAAAATACATTAAAGTTTGTGGTTTTACCGTAACAAAATGTGAAAAAGTTTTGAGGAATATGAAACCTTTTGCGTGGCACTATAAATATATAAAAAATTGTTTAACAATGTTTGCAAACCTTTGAATAAATAAAAAGTTGTACTAAAACTAATCAAGTTCACATCAGGGTGCTGAGGTAAATCTCCACATTTCCTCAGTCTTTAGTGGCTTTAAATTAGCTGACTGTGACAGATTGCATGCAGTAAATCAGTTTCACTTGTCAAAGTGTTTTGAAATTCACAATAATCCTCTCAGAGTAGATCTGACAGCGCTGGAGGGGAATCTTTTCTACCTGTTACATGAAGAAAGTGCATTATGAACAGCAAATCTGCATCAGAATGGCACAGATTTAAGGTAAGTGAAACCAGAGAGCTGTCGGGTAACTTTTCCTCCTGGTGCCCTGCTGTGGACCCTGTTCTCAGCATTTGAACAATGGAGGTTGCATGGTCACATTCTGATCCCGACCAAATCCAGCTGCCGAGCAACATCTCAGCTCAGAACGCTCATAAAAAATGCTATGGAGCAGCAGATCTTTCTGGCACCCGTTGCTGTTCTCCGACTTCTTAGCTACACCAGGCAGGAATGTTTGCTATGCTGCAGCCTGCTGACTGAATGACTGATGGACATGCTTCCTGTTTGCATTTCCCTGAACATACAGAGGACAGAGAAATGAGGAATCGATCAAGGAAACTGCAACATATTCAGATCTACAAAGCCTATTTGTATCTTTTGGGTACATCTGAGCTCAGAAATTTAATCCAGGAACTAACCAATCCCAGACACACTGTTAATTAATCAGATCGTAACCCAATACACACACACACACACACATTTACAGATGCACCACAGCCTCTCAGATGTCAAACAAACACAAACAAACAAATGCATATTTACAACTCTTCAGCATGCTCACATACACATGTTGGCAGGAATATTGTATTTCACTTGTGTATAATCAGATGCGCACACAGCTGTACACACACCATGTCATAAATATACATTAAAAACAGTTTCCCCTTTATTTTTTTAGCTAAACAATGGTGTGTTTTCTGTTACATCTGAAGCACCTGTTGCACCTGTTTCTGCCCTGTCACAGAGAAACCCACTCCCACTCGCCACCCCACTTCCTCTCAAACATGGACTCAAGGTGCTAAAATTATTTGATCGGCAAATACATGATAAAGTGTTTGCATTTTTTCTGTTTCTACTTGGACACCTCATCTCAAATATCACCCAGGAGCTTGTTTTCTAAAATCAAACCCTTTTGATCTCTGTAAGAAACTCCCACATGACATTAACACTGCAAACCAAATGTGTTTGTGTTTGTGAAAGGGCAGATTTATAGTGTTAAAGGTGGAAGTCTTCCCTTAATGGGGGATAGATCCTTTAGAGGCTTTAGTTTCTTAAATAACTCTGCCTGCTGGAGAATAGAACCTTTATGTTCGTAAAAACTGTTAAATTGGAGAACTAAGCATTAGCAACGGAGCAGCCCACGGTAACTCTGGAAGAGCTACAGAAGATCCACAGCTCAGGTGGGAGAATCTGTCAATGGGGCAACTCTTAGTTCTATTCTCCATAAATCTGGCCTTTATGAAAGCTGTTTAAAAGTCCAATTTAAACTTTGCCACAAGCCATGTAGTGGACACAGCGGAGATTTGGAAGAAACTGCTCTGGACAGATGAGACCATAACTGAACTTTTGGGCATGGTGGTGGCAGCATCATGCTGTGGGGATACGTTTATTAGCAGCAACATGGAAACTAGTCAGAGTTGATGGGAAGATAGATTAAGCTAAACATGAGGCAATCCTGGAAGAAAATCTGTTGGAGGCTGGAAAAAGCTACAGACTGGGGTGGAGATTGACCTTCCAGCTTAACTGTGAACTGGACATTTCTAATTGTTCTGCCGTGAACTTTAACATTTAACATGCGAACTGAGGCTTACCTACCTAGCCTTCTAAGATTGATGGAGAGCAACCGTTGCTTTTCTAAGTTCATTGCTGATGTCTTCCTTTTTTTGGTTAAGGGTTTTGACACACACCTTTATGATCAAAGCCAGCAAAACTGCCATAAAAACACCTGCTGATTATCCTTTATTTATGTGTTTTATCATCCGCAGGAGGCTGCATCTTTCCCTCTTGGCCTTTCATAAACACTTTATTATATATAATTAGAGATTGGAATCTTTTGGGTGTTTTTGCACACATCCATTTTCTATACCTCTTCTATACTGGGTCGCAGAGGGAGCTGGTGCCTATCTCCAGTGGTCTACGGGCGAGAGGTGGGGTATACCCTGGACAGGTTACCAGTCCATCACAGGGGAACACAGAGACACACAGGACAAACAACTATGGCACCTAAGGGAAATTTAGAGGGTCATGTTTTTGGACTGTGGGAGGAAGCCAGAATTCCTGGGGAGAACCCAAACATGCACAAGGAGAACATGCAAACCTGCATGCAGAAAGACCCCAGGCCAGGAGTCGAACCCAGGACCTTTTCTCTGCAAAGCAACAGTGCTACCAGCTGTGCCACCATGCAGCCCCATGTAAAATCCTAGAACCACAACTCCAAGAATTAAAAGATGGTTTACTTACCATTGTCCACTCTGTGATTAGGTGTACAGTGTATTTATCCTTTAGTTATATGTTTTTTTTCACACTTTCTGCTTTAATTGTTTCCAAGATGGATTAGCTCATTAATCCATCCAATTATTGCAGAAATTGAGACTTTATATTCAGTTTTTCATTGGTGCAACATCCAAACCCCTCAAAGTGACAAGGGTTATGAACCCTGGTAAAATAGCACACATGGGATTCCCTCTTCCACACATGGATGGATGGATGTGATCATGTTGAGACATTTTGAACAAGAGGCAAAAAATATCTAATTACCAACTGCTTCTATAAGGTCATTGCAGATGTTTTTCCCATCTTGTCATTGTGTTAACACACACACACCAGTTTGCACCAGAAAAGCAAACAGCTAAAACTCTGTCTTTCATAGAGGTGCGTTGATTAGCAGCACCTGGCTGCTAATTTTAAACACTCTTTAAATCCTAAAAAAGCAGCAAGGATAAAGTTACAATGCCTCGCAAATGTTTTCACACCCCTTTAACATTTCCACATTTTGTTCAAACACTGTATTTATTGAGATCCTGTCAGAGTTTGTGTGGCAGAGGACCCCGGAATGCAGATGAGCAGGCAGCATGACGGTAAGTGAAATGATCCAATTAACAAAACTTACTACAGACGGTGAAGGCAAAAACAGACATGGGCAGGCTGGCGAGACAGGCTTGGCATGGTCAAAGGACAAGACATGAACAGAGAGAGTGATCCAAAATGTTTCCGCGAGGAATGAACAGCACAGATGTGTATATTTGGAGCAAGAACCAGGTGAAACAAGGAGACTGAATGCTAGGTGCAGGTGAACCGAATTAAGATGACTGAAGACAGGAGAGAACAAAACGTGGCTGGAGCAAAACAGAGACTCTTGAATACAAACTTAAACACAACTAGTAAACCATGAAATTAAAGCATAACCAGATCCCAAAAACCTAACCTGACAAAACATGAACTAGAAGACAAAAAGTAAAGCATGACCAGGAAAATAACAGAAGCATGATTCAATACCTATCCAGAATAATAATAATAATAAGAAGAAGAACCCAAAAACACCCACAAATCATGACAGATTCAGCTGTTCTGTGAAGGCTTAGGAGATTCCTTTTTAGAGAACATTAGTAAAGAATTTGCACCATGAAGACCAAAGAATACAAGTCAGCGAGAAAGCTGTTGAGAAGTTTAAAGCAGGGTTAGGTTATAAAACAATACCCCAAGCTTTAACATCTCACCGAGCACGGTTGAATTTATCAACAGAAAATGGTGAATGGTGAATGTCAAATCCACCAAGAAATGGTCAACTCGCTACACTGACAGGCCAAGCTATTAGTGGGGAGTTTCACAAATCTGGACAAATCTGGCAAGAGGAAGCCATTGTTGGAAGAAAGCCATAAAGAGTCCTGTTCATAGTTTGGCACAAGTCATATAGGGAACACGAAAAATGTGGAAGAGGGTAAGACCAAGAAAAACTCTTGGCATGAAGCAAAAAAAACAAAGCACACCATCTCCATGGCAACATCATGGCATCAGGATGCTTTTTCTACAGGAGGGCCAGGGAAGCTGGTCAGAGTGGATTGGATGATAGAAGGAGCTAAATACAGGGCAATCCTGGGAGGAAACCTGCAAAATACATCAGACTGAGTCAGAGATTCAACAACAAAACATACAGACAGAGCTACAATGATTTAGACTGGGGTTCTGCATCCTTACAATTCATAGAGCCTTTTTTGTCCTCAGTCCAGCTAAATAAAACCCGTTTGGAAGCTGCAAATGTTACATGACCCTTTGACAACTTATACTTTTTGATAAATATCTATTATATGAAATACCTTGTCATATTGGGTTCGACTCCCTGCCAGGGATCTTTCTGCATGGAGTTTGCATGTGGTCCCCATGCATGCGTGGGTTCTCCGGATTCCTCCCACAGTCCAAAAACATGACTTTTAGGCTAATTGGTCTCTGTCTAAATTGCCCTTAGGTATGAATGAGAGTGTGCATGGTGGTTTGTGCTGTGTATCTCTGTGTTGCCCTGTGATTAACTGGCGACCTGTCCAGTTCATCACCTGTACCCTGCCTCTCTCCTGTAGACTGCTGGAGAATAATCCCAGTCACCAGTCGAGGATCTGTGGCAAGACTGGAACATTGATGTTGATATACAGGGGTTGGACAATGAAACTGAAACACCTGGTTTTAGACCACAATAATTTATTAGTATGGTGTAGGGCCTCCTTTTGCGGCCAATACAGCGTCAATTCGTCTTGGGAATGACATGTACAAGTCCTGCACAGAGGTCAGAGGGATTTTAAGCCATTCTTCTTGCAGGATAGTGGCCGTGTCACTACGTGATACTGGTGGAGGAAAACGTTTCCTGACTCGCTCCTCCAAAACACCCCAAAGTGGCTCAATAATATGTAGATCTGGTGACCATGGGGAATGTGGGGAAAACAGTAAAGGTGGACTCATCAGAGAACAATACATGTTTCACATTGTCCACAGCCCAAGATTTGCGCTCCTTGCACCATTGAAACCGACGTTTGGCATTGGCATGAGTGACCAAAGGTTTGGCTATAGCAGCCCGGCCGTGTATCTTGACCCTGTGGAGCTCCGGACGGACAGTTCTGGTGGAAACAGGAGAGTTGAGGTGCACATTTAATTCTGCCGTGATTTGGGCAGCCGTGGTTTTATGTTTTTTGGATACAATCCGTGTTAGCACCCGAACATCCCTTTCAGACAGCTTCCTCTTGCGTCCACAGTTAATCCTGTTGGATGTGGTTCGTCCTTCTTGGTGGTATGCTGACATTACCCTGGATACCGTGGCTCTTGATACATCACAAAGACTTGCTGTCTTGGTCACAGATGCACCAGCAAGACGTGCACCAACAATTTGTCCTCTTATGAATTCTGGTATGTTACCCATAATGTTGTGTGCATTTCAATATTTTGAGTAAAACTGTGGTCTTACCCTGCTAATTGAACCTTCACACTCTGCTCTTACTGGTGCAATGTGCAATCAATGAAGACTGGCTACCAGGCTGGTCCAATTTAGCCATGAAACCTCCCACACTGAAATGACAGGTGTTTCAGTTTCATTGTCCAACCCCTGTAGATGCTCTGCTTCCAATTTGACTGAGTTTCTGTTTTGTTGTAAAGAAGAATGGGCAAAAACTTTAGTTTCTATGTCCAAAGCTAGTAGATACATACCCCAGAATACCTGCAGCTGTAATTGATGCAAAATGTGGTTCATACAAATGCATGTCACCGATTCACTACTTTCTGTTGGTCTATCACATAAACTTCTAATGAGTGCAAGTCAACATCTGGCTTTCTGTTCAAGGTATAGTGACTTGTCAGGGTTGTAGGACAAAAGTCGGCAGAGGTGATAGAGTTCCAGAGAAGGAGAACAAGATGTAACATGAAAAAAAACAGAGCAGAGCAGATGTTTGAGAGAGGAAAAAAAATCCCATCCACTCATCTTTCTTTCCTCTCTCCCTCTTTTTCTCTCTGTCCAGCAAACGGCCAAATTTTTCTCTCCAACGCAACACCAAGGACTCACAAAGACACATTGTGCAAAAAAAGACATACATATTCACTGTCTCCTCCACACACTGCCCTCTCTATACACACACACACAACAATATATCCAGTGACTGGACTCAGTCAACATTAGCAATAAAAACTTGATCAGATTCCTCTCAGCGGTGCTGGGATTTAGGCTGACAGTTTTTACTGCAGTCTGGAGCTGTCTCCACAACAGTGCAGGATTATTGTCAGAGTTGTTTTGGAGAAAAGCACTCATGTGGGTGTCCAGGCTGAGAGCTGATTATAGCTTTCCCCCAAGAATACCCATTCAAGGACAATGCAGATGAATTGCGATTTACTTTCATTCCAGCCTTTTTATTTATTTATATTTGTGCTGAGCCAATTTCTCTTGCAGTAGCTCCAAAATGTTCTGAATGACATGGGTTTTTTATTTGTGGTTCTCACGGTAAATGTGAGGCACACGTTTAATAACACACCGCCATCTAGTGGTAGCAGAGCAACACTACTCCATCTTTGATGCTTGATGTTTCAGGTTTGTGCAACAGTTAGGAATGTGGATGAACCAGTTTCAGATGCAGTGTTTAGCCTACATGCATGCATATAAATCATCGTTAAGTACACATAAATCAAAGTAAGTAACCAAGGTGCAAACAGCAGCAGAACACCCATGAATGGATGGTAGAGATAACGCATAGGAGAAAGCATCTTATTTTAAAGGAGATTTACAGAAAGGACGGGTCTGCCAGGAACACACTGGGGCAACTCTATCACATTGTTTCCCACGCTGCAAACATGAAAACACACAGGCTGATCACTAGCTCACTCTGGTGGCGAGAACATTACAATCCACACACCCATTATTTCATTTTAGACTTTAAATAATACATTTGAGTTTTTCTTTTAGTGGGGAATGATTAACAGGAAACAGCAAGAGTTTATTCTGGGTTTTATTCACAATTAGTCATAATTAGACACACAGGCTCTAATACATTATATACTAACAGTGCTGTGGAAAAGCATTTGCCACCTTACAATTTTCTTCAGTTTAACCTTTTCTGTCACACTTAAACTCTTCAGTTCATTCAAACAAAATGTTAAAATAGACAAAGACAACCTGAGTAAATAGAAAAAAGCTGCCTTTAGATTGTTTGGGTCAAAAACCTTCCTGGGTCTATATCAAAAGGTTATTACCCACCAAACCTATTAAGTGGTAGTGCCATCTAGTGTTTCCGATAACCAGCAATGAGTCTTTTACATCACTGTGAATTAATTTTGCCCCACTCTTCTTTGCAGAAATGTTTTAATTCAGCAACATTGAAAGGTTTTCAATCACAAATGACCTGTCTAAGATCGCAGTCAAATTCAAGTCTAAACTTCAACTAGACTAACCCAAGCAGGTGCTGCAACTAACGATTATTTTGCCAAACGATTAATCTCTCGACTATTTTTTTGATTAATTGATTATTAATTGGATAAGAAAAGGTGCTTAATAGGAGATGTTTTACAGAACTTGAACCGGGTGAAGGTGAAGCCATGCTACTAGTAGTTCTGGATAGAGCATATTTATAGACAAAGAAGTTTTTTCATCTTAATGCAAAATATATATATAGTTTTTGTACAATATAGGCCTGATTACTGTTCTGAGTAGGTTGTGTTTTCAGCAAATGGCATGGTTTAGAGTCTCTATACTCCAGTTAATAATTATTCGATTACCAGATTAGTTGACGATTATTTCAATAATCGATTCATCACGTCTAAGATTATTTGTTTCAGCTCTAAACCCAAGCACCCTTGAGCTTAAGAACAAAAACTGATGGCCGGACATTCATTTTTTGGTGTTTTTTGCTATAGAGAAGGGTTTATTTTTCTATCATTTAAGGCAAGTCATCCAGGTCGTGAAGAAGCTAAGAAGCCCCAGATCATCACACCACCACCATGTTTGACTTTCAAACCATCGCAACCATTTCCAGACTGATAGCAACAATGATGCAGCCAGGAGGAGGAGGGGAGGGATGGTCCTAATATTGATACTAATATTTTCTATTATATAACCTACACTAGTCGTATACCTGGTCCAGAGCCCATGTTCCTGGGAACAGCCTCCAGCAATCCTACGTTAAAACCAGTATGTTATATTCCTTAGGTGTTTGGGTTTTGGTTTTATTTTGTGTCTCTGTTGAAATCATCTCCCCGTTGTTAACCATGTTCTAAATGTCTTACAATATTGGTTCATTCTTTTAGGTTTAGTTGTTTCCTGCTTATTTATTATGTTCTGCTCCCTGTGTATTCCCTGTGTATCAGTGCTTCGGATAAAACTATGGTTGAAGTTCAGGAATCTCAGAGGATTCCAGCATAATGAATCCAGTGTGTGTTCAAAGTGAGATAATCTATTTGGTGTCACACGTCTTATGTGAAGATTTTTGAACTCTTGCAGAAAAAACTCAGAAGTTACAGCACAGGGGGCGTGGCACATGGCGTAGCGGTAGAGCGCACAACCCAAACACAGACGCCTCAGTCCTCAGTGCAGCTGACCCAGGAAGTCCTAACCCAGGGACTTCTGCTGCATGTCAGTCTACTTTGAAAAAAATAATTAAAGGCCACTAGTGCCACAAAACATTAAAAAGAAGTTAAAGCATAAAAAGTCAAGTGCAGAAAACTCCAATGGTAAACCGTGTGAATAAACTCAGATACCAGAGCGGAGTCTGGTGCTATAAGCAGCTTTATTTTGTCACATACAAATAAAGGCAAAGCCAATGAGTTACTTTGGAAAAGCTGACTTTTCAGGTCAATCTAGGCAACTTTTATCTGCAGCAGATCTCATTGTCTCTCGTGTTTCAAATAGTGAACCAGGACAAATAATGCTGCTTTTCCTCTCATGCAACAGATGCGAGACCTCCCCAACACGTGCGCTTAGAATGCGCAAACATCTCCACTTTGTACTTATTGCAACTGATGATGGTGTTTGGATGGACACTGAAACCTTTTCTATCTTTTTAAATTGTTTTTATGTCCTGTGTTTATGGATTGAACCTTTCTCAGGAAGGTTTATGATTTAGTTAACATAATTTGGTGTTTTCTTAGCAACTATGCTTCTGTTAGTTAGATCACTAATATATTGAGATCCATTAACATTTCAGCTTGTTAACTGGGTTAGGTGTTGTGGCAGTGGTGCCCATTATTTATTATTAGCTAAACAGGAAAAAGGGCAGAGAGAACAGGAAGTTCTACCACTGAACAATGGGACACCCGATTATTTTGTATTTTTAATTATTCCTACTATTAACTTTTCCTATTATTTATTACACCATTTATTACAGATCAACTGTCACAATGCACTGCATCGCATTGCTTTGTGACAGTTCAGGCAAGCACTGGAAACATGACTTAAGATGCCAACCTTCTTACAATAGCAAACTAAAAAAAAATGCTTTTAATGAAGGATTGTACGTATTTATTGTATTATCTGCTCTAATGGTGTTGTTTATTATAGTTTTTACAAGATTTTTGGGCTGGAAGAAAGACCAAAACACATGAACCCATATGTCCTTCTTTCTTATTTTGACTGAGACAATGAGTTTTAATATTGCATGCCAACATCATACTGACCTTCCTCTGCAAGGGGTTGTCTTTCTCTCTAATATGCCCCTGAAAAGGTTCCAGAAGACACAGAGAGTTTGAGTGCATTACAAAGTGTTTATTGAGTATTGTTGGCAGAAATGTGGACGAAAAGCTGTGCATATGGGAGCACACCTGTAAAAATGTGTGGCGGCCTGTGTGTGTTTACTCGACTGTAAGTTTCAGACACGATCACTGAATAATTCAGGTTTCATGTCTTGTTGCCATGGCTGTCTGTGAAAATTGCCTGGTAGGACACACACACATATATTAATATGAGAAAGTTGGCTCATGTGAACTCCCCTATCTTGTACACACACACACACACACACACAGACCAAGAAGTGAGAGACGTGTTTGGGATTCACTCTCTTTGTCTGCACCTCCTCCCTGGCTCCTGTTTTTATTTAAACTTTAGTTTCAGTCTGCCTGTCCAGGCTGGAGGATTCCCCGCTGTGACAACACAATGGACCCACTGTGAAGAAATGTGATGTGTTTCTCCTTTTAACACCTTATCACTGCAGCCGTCGCCTGCTGATGAATCACAGAGTTTAATTTCCAAACCAACTCTGAAGCAAAATCCAGTTGTTCCTGCTGATTGCCTCCTGTGATTCATATTGTAATCTTGGAATAGAAAAGGGCTACTTGATACTTTATAAATATTAAGTATTTTGGTTTTATTGTCCTGTCTTAAAATTAAATAATGTATAAGTGTGAAACTTTGACCATTTACGTCTCACACTTTCCTGATGCAGCACATAATATTAAAGTATTTCAGGCTTGTAATTTTACATTTATAAGAGCCATTTATGCCAGATCTCCTTCAACTCACTACCTTTAACTGTTCATATTTTATTGCAGCTTTAGGAATGAGTAAATTAATCAGCTTCTTTTTTAAATAAATTAAGTTTCAAGGCGGACAGCCTTAATGATGTCCTTGGTATGAGGCTCGTATTACAGTGCCATCATCTTTTGATTATCTAATTGAACCATTATTTCCCAATGCTGTAATGATTATATGACAACTTAAGTTACACTAAAAACTTTGTTGTGCAAGTTTGAATTTATTTTGGAATTTCTTAAATCCACACAGGGTCAAAATAATCCATAAAATTTCAAATACCTACCACACTTTGAAAAGGTTTTTGCCCCTGACACATTTCTTCTGTTCTTGCTTTTTTCTCACATATACAGTACATGGTTCAGATCATCAAACTAACTGTAATATCAGACCTTAGGAAAAACACAAAAGAAGCTTTTAAATAATGATTTCATTTATTTAATGAAATAAGCTAACCAAACCATCCTGACCCTATGTGAAAAAGTAATCCCCCCCTCCTCATTAAATCATAATAACTTTGATTAACTATAGTTCTTTGGTTAAATTTCACTTGCCACACCCAGGCTATACAACAAAGATACCACTCAAATAGGACCTGCTTGACAACACGAAGTAGGCTGAAGATCTCAAAAGGGGCAACACATAATCCCCTAATCTAAAGAGATTCAAGAAACAAAGTCACTGACATCTTTTATTCTAGAAATGGTCAACCAACAAAAATCACATTTAGAGTTCATTCTAAAGTTTTGTTTTGTATAACTGAGTTAAAGCAATGATCCAGGCTGCAACAATTTGGGAAAATTAAAATGCCCACCAATGAATTGACAAGCAGATTAAAAAACAATTGTCACCCTAGAGCAATAGCTAAACTGAGCACAGTCAGAATGTAAAGGAGGATGCAATAATGGGAATCCGCAGTCAGTATGAAAATGCGTAAATGTGTTTTTATTTCAGATCTTTTTTACAACTGCTTCTATTTTTCTATTATACATAAATGATTTATTGCTCAAGCACTGACCAGATTACTTTTTTTTTCCTCAGTGTTGTTGTACTTTTGACAATGACAATAAAGGATATTCTGAATGAAACTGTCTTCTTGTTCTGACATCCTTCATAAAATGTAGGATAAAGCAAATATTTACTGAAAGACATGTTTATAGAGACAGTGTGACGTAACGGTGAACTGGCTCTCTGGCTTTGGAAAACCAAAAATTAAATGAGATAAAGAATGGGCTCCAGCACCTCTTTGGTGAAAAGAATAGAATAAACTTTATTGTAGTTGGGTTCAATTAAATCGTAAGGCTATCCAGCAAAAAGGAAAAAACAGTGCACTAAAGAAAAACACAATTAAAATATAAAGATTGCAAAATAATATAAAAAATACACAAAAAGGCGAAAACCCCAAAAGTGAACGAGTGAACAACTCGAACACAGCACGGCTCGTTCTTTGGAGAACGAGCCAGAAGAGTCGGATCCCAGAAAAGATCCGGAAAGCCCATCACGCAGCTCTCCGGGGGAACAGCGGAACCGAGACACAGACGTGTGATTCCTCTTTGTACTCAACAGGAAGAGTTGTGGCCGGCTCTGCCTCCCCCTTTTTTTAAAGAAGCAGCGAATCTGAATGCTTTAAATGTCCCGATAAGCCGGTTACCCGTCCACTTGAACCGCAGCAGTCGGTCTCTCTTGTTTTGTGGAAGCGGACATCCCATGTCAGTGTCCTTTTGAGCCATTTTGGACAACAAAAGGTCCGGCGACGGTTATTTTCTTGTTTTCTTATCGGGAGGGATTTAAAGTCACACACATTTTTTAACTCTTCCACACCTCCAGACAGGAGGGGGATCCATTTTTTTATCATCCCCAAACCTAGCGACAATGGCAGCTGTAACGAGCCCGGAGACGAGCCCTCAACCCCGGGTATATTTCCAGACGCCGGCCGGCACCACGGAGGAACCGGAGACCCCCGTTAGGAAGCAGGGACGGGTTACGGTCAAATACGACCGTAAGGAGCTGAGGAAAAGACTGAACCTGGAGGAGTGGATCATCGACCAGCTAACGGACCTCTACGACTGCGAGGTAAAACAATAACGAACCCGGCCTGCAGATTAGGCGACTCTGCTGTGTAAAGTATCAATTAATGAGTCTATGAGCCCGGTTCTGAAGCCAGCGGTCCACAAAGAGACATGACCAGCCTCTTGGTCGCTGCTTTTGGCCTAGCGTTGCTTTTTCTTTTCTCACCCAAAACTGTTTACAAACCTGGGAAACAAATCTGTAATTAAAGTGACGAGGAAAAACCACTCAGAACCGATGATTTAACCTCTTATATTGTATTGTCTTTGGGAGCGATGTGGTGAAACTTCCCCTGGTCCCCTACAGGTTGGCTAAATGTGGCACATGGTGCTTTATAGCCTCATCATGAAGCTGGCAGCATGGCTCTTTGTTCTGATTGGCTGGAACGGGCTTAAAGCACACCTGTGAATTATTTCAATTACTTAAATGGCTTCTGTTTTCCTCACCTTTTTCTTATTTTAATCATGGCTCCCTGGACATTTCCTTTGACTTTTGTTTTTTACGTTATGTTTTCGCATACCTTTGACTGTGTTGATGTAAATGGCATGTAAAAGGAAAACCTTCATATGCTTTTTAAACTGAACAGAGGCATCTTTTTCCATTTGGCATTTCTTTAAACTATTGACTCAATTAAAAATGCAGTTTTTATTGTTTTTTTATTCAATTATATCATCCTCTGGTGCTTTCTTGTTTTATCGTTTTGGGGGAAATATTTCATCATTATGCCAAATCTTAACAATTTGCGTATACGGAATAACGGAAAAATAATCTGGTTTTTAACAAAATTTAAACCATTTTGCACAAAAAAGACACTCAAACTACACACCGCTGCCAATAATAAAAAAAAAATCCAACCTACTTATATGGGATGGGCAAGAATCAACGTTTTGTGTTTTTTCCTAAAAACAAAACAAAAAAAAACAACAGAAAAGTCTTGAATATTTGTTAAGTATGTTGAAGACTGAGTAAATAGTAGCATTCATATAAAGATATTGGGGAAAAAATATGTAGATGTATCATATTTTGATTGCATTCTGTAAAATAGCATTGTTTTCTTTTCCTAACTTTTTAAGCATTAGCATGGTACTGACGGGGGCATTGGCACGGGGCACGAGCACCTCCAGAAAATCTTTAAAGGATGACCAGACGGGACACACTGATTATGTTGGGGTGGCGGACCAAAACTTTAAAATTTTGGTCAAACTAATGAAGTACCCTTCTTTCGGGTAGCTGATTGGCAGTACGCAGCAATAAGTGGGGGACGGGCAGCACCATGCCAATCTATGTCTCCTATTCAGCAGGAGAAAGCGGGGGTCAATCCAGCTCTTTCCCTGACGCCTCATGAGAAAGACTTTTTATTGATTCACTGGAACAGTTAATACTTTGTTTACCTTTGGTCTAAACCTGAACTTTCCTGTCTTCTCCTAACTGTTAGGCAGAGCCCGAGGTGGGTTCTAACAGTGATGGTAGGGGTCCAGTCATGCATGTCAGACTGGGCGACTCTTTACAATCATCCCTCCAGCCGAACTGATGACTGGACATATTACCATCAGGAGTATCCTCATCCACGCTTCACCTCATCAGACCCTCGGTCACGGTGACACACGCAGATCCGTGGAGTTTTGATGATGTAGCCCGGCGGTAGCTGTGTGGCGTATAACTGAGCTGGCATTGACCCACATTCTATTCCCAGCCTTAAAGGTCTGAAGAATCCCTAGGAGTCGTTCAGTCAGATAGGGAAAGAAAGGATGGAGCCAGGCTTTTGCGGACCTCCAGCGGGAGAAGGTTCAACAGGAGGTGTGTTCTGATATGGATGGGTTCATGGTGAGGGTGCTGTCATGCTGTGAGTAGTCGAGGATTGTCGCTTTAGACTTCTGGCTGGATCAGTTTTGGCGTAAAAAGGCTGACTTTTTAGTTATCCCGGCCAGCATCTAGATTTTAACAGGGTTCCCGTGCAGTCTGGAAAAGTCTGGAATTTCTAACTTTTTACTTTTATTCTATTATATAGAATGTAAACATAATTTCTAAAAATTGAAGGGATTTGTACATTGATTTGCCTTTAGATGATGACCTTCATGTTTGATTTAGTTTTTTGTCCCACTAACAGATAAAAGACTTATTCCAAGACATAATAAATAAAAATCACTACATATTTGCCCATCGTGATCCTTTTGGTTCTGGCATTAAGCTGGACCCAAGGTTCGGGAACTGGGTTTGGGTGAGATGCCAAAAAAGCATTAAAATTTCTCCTTTTTTAAAAAGTTTTATAAATGACGGTATCACATCTCACAACATGATTTTAAGTTATCTGTGTTTAATATTGGGATAACTTTTTGCGTTTCTCCAAAAGTGAAAAAACCCTTTACATTACTGCTAAACCTGAAGCCATTTTCAGCACTTTTATTTTATGATTTATAAAAAATTAAAAGATTAAACTGTTTTGTCCCTAAATGTCCACAAAGAAACAGTGTTTTAAAGTTTCCGTTTTGAATATATTAGATGGGAAAAAATCATCCATTTGTGTTTTCTTTCTTTAAAAAAGAAACTTTTATTGTTACATCCGGCATTCAAGCGGTTGAAAACTCTGAAGTTCTTAAATATTTGTTACTTACAGTTAGAACCGAAGTTAGTCATGGCATTCATAAAAAAATGGCAAATTTAAAAAATGTGTTTACACACAATATTTTTACGGCAATATTCAAAAGAGCATTTTTCTGTCCAATGGACATAGTTGGAGGGACCAGAACCAGAATGATGACCCAAATAATGAACCACTCACCCCCCCACACACAGACGTCTGTATAAAAACACTTAAGACTCCCACACCGTCTGACATAAACATGCTAAACATAGATCTAGGACTAATTCCTGAAAGTAATCATCTAATTAGGGAAAATCGAACCCTCTGCGAGCAGTGTCAGAAAATCCGGACTGTAGTCTGCGATGCCTTTTGTTTCTCCTGATATTGTGCATCTGGTCCCTGAAGGAGTTCCTGTGTAGACAGGACCTGTCCTGTGAAATGACACCTCAGACCTAAAGCCAGCAGAGGAGATTAATGGGCCTAAAGAGGATTTGAAAGTCAACATGCTTTGATTTTCTGCCAATATTGGATTAATATCCTCTGCAGACCTTGCATTGTTTAAAAAGATGGAAAACATTGGCAGCAACTCTGCTTAAAAATGGCAGCATCTGTTTAATCTACTCAATCATGGATGTTTCAATGCACTGATCCGTATCCATAAACAGGTAAACAAAGTTCAGAAAGGCTCAGAAAAGCAGCAGTTGGGATATATATGGCATGTCCCCTGATACTGGCGACACATTTTATTCTTCTGGCACGTGCATATAAGCTTGTAGTCACATTTATGAGATATTATTGTCTTGTTTTATAGTTGGGAACACATATTCCAGATTTGGTGCCTGTTTGTGCCGTCCATCCCCCGTGGTTCTCCCCAATTCGTTGTCCTGATCCGGCCTGTGCTGAGGCTGTTAGACAACAAAGAGATTAATTTACAGTCTGTTCACTGATGGAGACGCGCTGGGCTCAGTTAGAGTGGGAGATATGAAGCACGTGCTACCGAACAGTGTAACTGGAGAGGCACGTTCAGCGGGGCAGAGAGCCTTTACTTCACCATCATTATGTTGTTATCACTCAAACTCTGCTTTATAATCCGATTCTTGCTGAATACATGACAGAACAGTTAAAATAGGATTAAATTCGTCTAAAAGGGAATTCATTAGGAGCTATTTAACATTCATATAATCAAAGTAAAGGAGCCTCAAGCAGCCAGCCGGTGGTTTGTGCCAGCCAGCTCGTCAGCTATTCATCCAGCCGCTCAGCCAGAGTTGCTATGGGTATTTAGTGAGGAGTCACAGCATAAATCCATGGCAACAAGGTTTGCTAAATGTTTATGTTGGTTAACCACGCATTAGATGGAAAATCTTCCTTCCATTTAGCTCAAGAAAACCTTGTGAAATTGCACAATGTGCAAAAAACGTCCAAGTTTTATTGTTGCGGTGTTCTAATTAAAGCAGTTATTATACTGGCAGGGTTGTACCTGTTGCGTGTGACATGGTGAACTGATGGATCTGGGGGTTAAAACTACTTATTTATTCAACCTAGAGTCCTCAAGAATTAAATTATAAATGCAGCTTCAGATACAGTGCCCTGCAAAAACATTCATACCCCTTAAAATGATGGATCTGGACTTTGACTGGGCCATTCTAACACATGAATATGCTTTGAGCCATTCCATTGTAGCCCTGGCTGGATGTTTAGGTTGTGCTGCTGGGAGGTAGACCTCCACCCCTGTCTCAAGTCTGTTTCAACCTTCTTCCAGGATTGTCCTGAATTATGTTTTATCGGGGAGCATCCCCACAGCATGATCCTGCCACCATCATGTTTCACCATGGGGATGGAGAAACATGCAACAGCACAGTGTTTGCATGTTAGCCGTCGTATTTAATTTTACGGTCATCGGACCTGAACACATTCTTCTGTTTACTAATGAGGTGACTTTAGAAGGCAATTGGTTGCACTGGATTTTATTTCAAAGTAAATGGGGCTAGATAGAGGTTAATACCACACTTCTAGATTTTTATATGTAAAAATAATGTTGAATGCCACAATGATGCACTGCTATCACGTAAAATCTCAGTGAAATACGCTGAAGGGTGAGGTTGAGGGAATGAAGGCACTGTAAAACCCATTTGGACCTTCATCCCAGGTGCTGTTGATGAAGGGGGATCTGATAGGTCTGTTTGTGTAGTGGGAACAGCTGCAGCAGAGTGTCCAAAACCCACGTTCCCCATCTCTTTGTTTATTTTTAAAGCCAGCCATGCTAGCTTGAAACCAGAAACCCTGAGCTAGCAGATAACAGACAGGCAGGGCTACTTTAGGCTCCGCTGGTTTATAAATATTGTCCACATTCTCTCCTTCATTGTCAGGCCTCCACTCTATTAGTGGTTTCATGCTAAACGAGTTTTATCTCTCACTGGGGGGTGGAAGATGCTTTTAGCAGAATAATTCAATTTCCTCCCCACTCCTGGCATCATTTCCATGGCAACTTCCCCACTAACTTTTTACTTTCCTGCAACGAAAACATTTTCTCTTAGCTCGTTTCTTTTTTTTGTTTCTCCAAATGTGTGGAAACCAACCAGTAGCTACACAGTTAACAGTGGAGCGAGTGGGCGGACCGGTCTCTAAACTCTGGGGTCCAACGTGGCCACTCAGTCACCGATGGGAACAGAGGCAGGATTGGTTAGCAGGAATGCAACGGACGGGGGAGGAGAAGGGAAATACGAGGGGATGGAAAAAGGACAGAGAAAAAGCAGTAGGAGGAGGCTCGGAGGTCTTAGAAGGAGAAGGTGTTTCTGTAACCCTGCAACGGCACGCTATAGAGGTCAACAAATGAAATAGAACCAATGAAAAACATCATTTTAATACTTGTTTTTGTCTTTTCTTTCTTTATTCACCACAAACCACACTTTCTGGAGAGCACTAAATTATTTCCTGTGCAGAAGTCCTTCTGATCTGGTTTGAAACCAGACGGGAACGTTTGGCGTTATCCATCTGCATAAATCTAATTTTATCTTTCAAGGTTTTCCCCAATGAGTCATTAACCAGGGAGACTATTAGAGCCTTTGGCCCCTGTGCAGCAAAGAGCTTAAGTTTGTCTCTTTTAAAACTGATTATCTCCTTGCTTCGTCCTTCCATGTGTATATGAGTATCACTTAACGCTAAAGTCATTGGAAATTAACAGTGTTGAAATCTTGTTTGAGCACTCCACTTTAACCCAGCTGAACGCTGATGAAATACATGCCTTGAGTCATCAGATGATAAATGTGGAAGCAGAAAATGTAGAAATGTAGAAAAGCCTTAAAATAAAAGTATTTTCAAAATGTCACACTGGAAACGTAAGCCCCAATTTGAGTATATTTGTCCTAGACGTATATGTTCAGAAACAGAACAGCATTTTGGCTTCTATAACATTTCCCAAGGTTGGAGAACGCAGACAAATGGATCTTTGACCATTTATCTCAATCTCTTTCAGGAATGCACCGATATGAAAATTTGGACGATATCGATATTTGGCTAAATAACCAATATTTACCGATACTATATATAGTTCCCTACCCTTCCTACACCGTGGAGCCACAGCCACACCATTGATGCTGCTTTTCTGCTTCAATTCCTGCGCTGGATCACTGTCACATGTCCAGACAAAGACCACATGGCCGCCCTCCACCTGGCATACTTAGGTGGAGGGCGGCCATTCCCAGAGGCTTAATGAACCTCTGGGAAGTTTTCAGGACTCTTTGGAAAACCATTTCAGGTGACCACCTCATGAAGCTCAGGGAGAGAACGCCAAGAGAGCTAAGTAGTAATCAAGGCAAAGGGTGGCTATTTTGAAGAATCTAAAATATAAAAATATTTAGTTATTTCACACTTTCCTATAGTAGTCCATGTGTGTTCATTCACAGTTTTGTTGCCTTTGGTGAGAATCAACAATGTAAATAGTCATGAAAATAAAGAGACCCATTAAGTGAGAAAGTGTAAAATTTTAATGTGTTTTTATGGCAAACAGTTTTGCCACAGATTGGATTGAGGCCCGGACTTTGACTGGGTCGATCTAATACATTAACATGCCTGATATAAACCACGGTCTAACAGGTTTTCCTCCAGGATTGTGCTGTGCTTCAATCTATAAATATTCACATCAACCATGACCATCTTCCCTGCCCCCAGTGAAGGGGGCAGGGAGGTGCTAACCCACAGCATGATGCTGCCACCTCCATGTTTTATCATGGGATTGATGTGTTCAGGGAGTTGTGCAGGTTTAGCATTTTATTGTAGGCCAGGAAGTTTAATTTTGATCTCATCTGACCAGAGCACCTTGTTTCATCTGTTTTCTGAGTCCCCTAAACTGCAAATGAGAAATCATATGGCTTTCTTCCTGTCATTGTCCAAAAAAGGCCTGATTTGTGGAGCACACAACTAGTAGATGTCCTGTCAACAGCTGCTCCTACCCAAGCTGTGGATCTCTGCAGCTCCTTCCCCGTCCATTAAGGTGGACTCCCACGATTCAGTAGGTCTGTAGTCATCCCATACTCTTACCATTCTCAGATGGTAGTGTTGGTACGGAAAAGCTCAATCTTAGTCCCGTCTGACCAGAGCACATGGTTCCAGTTGAAGTCCATGTTTACGTTTGTGATAATGGGAAAGAACGGGCTTTTTAACAGCTTGTCTCCCAAGGAACCAGCTGACAGGTAGATGGACACGGTGACCTCATCACTGAAGTTCTCATTTTGTTTACATCCTCTATCTGTTTTTGTTAAACATTTATTTCTTTCCACTTGATATTTTTCCTGTTGAATAAATGAACTCAAATTAAAGTTTGTATTTTTCAAAAATCTTCTGTGTGAGATTACTGCCACTGCAATAAATAATACATACCATAAATCCACAGAAAGATGAGGCAATGCCACATATTTAGCAGAAAGCCTTGCAATAAACAGGACAAAGGAAATGTCTCTTCCTTTGGAAAAGCCAACAACAAAAAAGGAAACGAAGATCGCAGAAGTGGGTCACTTCATGTTTCAACTAACAGCACAGTGGCCATCCTTCCTCTAAAAATCGACACTGTCTCTGCATGCAAATTGTAATGCAGTTGTTCTCACCTTTCTATTTGTTGCGCTCATGATTATCATCTTAGTTTGCATTTTGAATCTGTTGGATCTCAGATATCAGAAGATTAGAGAAGCGATAGACAGCAGAGAGCAATATTCCTTTAAAGTGTTCACTTAAAGGTTTGAATACCAATCAGTGACACATGAGGGTGACTACAAAGAGGGGTTGTTGCACAGCAGGACTGAAAGACTCCACTGTGTCTGTGAAAGCAACCCCCCCCCCACACACACACGTATGGATGCACACACATGTTGCTAATAGGTTACATGTGGTTCTACATGTTGAACACACAGCTGCCTTTCTGTTTGTCTGTAAGGGGGGAGGGTGACTCAGCAGAAGCCACAGCTCGACGCAGCCACTGACTGAACACTTTTCTTTTAAACCCTGAGTGGATATACAGCCACATCAGAGAGGTGGAAAATAGCTGTGAGTGAGGAAGACCAAGCATGCGTTCGGGTCAGTGTGTGAGTAAGTTGGGAAGGAAGTTCAGAACTACAAATAAGTAGAGAAGAGCATAAGGAAAGGAGGAGTTGTGTCATTCAGATGAATATTTACGTTTTCTGTCACAGGAAGCGTGTGTTTGTGTGTGAGGAAAGACAAACATTTCATAAAAATACTGACATCAACGTAGTCTCCTCTGCTCACGCGGTCAGTCTAGTTTACTGAAGCTAACATGTGAATCTACAGCAATGGCTTTTCTAACTGCATCTGCTGAGAGGTTTTACCCGCTTTCATGAACTTAACCTCAACTGAAACAGTTTGGGTTAGGTGTTAGTGTGTAGTCAACTCTGATACAGCATAGCTGCAGAAAAGAAAAGGTTAGCTTTAGACTAGCATAAAGGGATAGTATGGAGTTATTTTCAGTAATAGCTCTGGTCCCTGTGACAGATAGATGTTATATCAGAATGAGGTTATATAAAACAGAAGAAATCCTCAAAGTGGTGGAAGGCTAACAGCTCGCTGTTTTTAGCAATTTAAAACTACTCATATCACAATGTTTTATACCAGTGAAGTACAACACTATACCAGCAGATATTAACTGTCCACATCTTCACAGGAGGCTGTTGTTTTAGTTTTTCACTCTTTTCTGAGCCAAGAAACACTCCTGTTACCACAAACATTTAAATGTGCTAAGTAGAGATGTACCGGGCAGACTTTTGTTGGTGATTTCTTGTTTTTCTAAAGCTTTTACGTGTCTGCAATTCCTTTAGTTGATTCTGTTTTTTTAAGAAAAGAACTGTAATAAAAAGATAAAAGCAAAATTTACACAGCGCTGTGAAAGTAGTCGCTGTTAAACTGTTTTATTATTTTAAAACAAAGACAAATACTTATTGATTTGAAAGTATTTTGTGGTTCTACTGGCCTTTATTAACAGTAATCAGAAAGGAAGTGGGCAGAGAGAGAAGTGGTAGAAAACATGCAGAAAAGGGCTCAAGGTAAGGAATCGAACCCCCAGAGGTGTATGGGGCACCCACTCTACCACTACACCATGCGCAGTTAGCATGGCTAGCGCAACCAGCATTATAGAAATGTCAGCCTCCTGTATATTCTGAGAATATAGATCTTTACCTGAACTCTGATATTTCCAAATCTAGTCGTTTCCACAAAAGAGTTTCATAGAAGGTTCTTTTGTCTTGTTTGTGAGGTGACTTGACAGGTGCTCTTCTGTCAGTCAGCCGGGGTGTTTTTGTACAAACTGATTGTCTGACACCTTTCCACCATGCTCTGTATCACATTTCAGCTGCAGCTGAACTAGTCATTCAAGTCTCTGTCACGTAACAGGATGTAGAGTATAACGGGTGTAATAAAACAGTTCTATTTCAAAGATTAATAAAGTATTCACACCTCCGTTTTTTATAATTTGTCATGTTACAACCACAATCCTCAATGTATTTTATTGGGATTTTATGAGAGTAGTAGTGCATAATATAGTAGTGCAAAATTATGAGGTTGAAGAAAGTCTTACATGGGCCTTGAGGACTGGGGTTGGACAACCTGGGTTTAGAACAAAGCATACTCGTTTGTTAGAATAACCTAGTCAAAGTCCAGACCTATCTAAGTGGAAATCTCTGGATAGACAAAACTAAAAAAAATGTTCATAGACACACTGTCACATTATTCCAATGTATTGAAGTTGTTGGTGGAAACGTTTCTGGAATCTGGAAAAGTTTAAGGGGTATGAATACTTTTGCAAAACACTGTAGGTTGTCTTACAGTTTGATTATGGAGAATAAGTGATTCGGTCTTCAATGAGCTGAGATAGGCTGCTACATATTAGATTCTTTCTGCTAGGTACCACTGTGTGTGTACGTTCAGTCAGTGCTAAAGCTGTTAATGTCTTTACATTCATAAACATAATGAATGTTGAGAAATCCCACGTTTTTCTGGCTCATTATGCTAAATGCTCGCCAGTGTACAGTTTTACAGTCTGGAGTGTTTTCTAGGTCCTCGGTAAAGTTTGTAATTAGTTAATTATTAATCAGGTTAAGACTATAAATGCCATTCTCTCCAGCCGTTGTGTAAGGGTTCCTGAGCTTGTTGATGAGGCATTTCAAAGAGAGTATAATTGTGATGGAGTGTGGTGTGCAGGCATGTGTTATTACTGTAAGTGGCTCCAGGGTGTTGTCTGTTTAAAAAGTACTTATAGGTGACAGATGAGCCGGTCTTTGTTGCAGTGTTTATTGGCCTCTGTTTTTCACAGAACAATAAAGCATCCAAGATATGTTCCCGAAGCTGGCATCAGCAGGCAGGGATCACAGGTCCTCAGTCATATCTGCATGAAGTCCCTTTGCAAGCAGTGTGAGCTGCTCACAGGTCCAGTGGGATAACTCCAATCCACTCAGGAGACTATTTCAGTCCCAGGAGGCACACCAGAGCCGACATCAGTCGAGCTCATCAGGCAGCAGTGGAGCTCTTCAGGTTAAGGCTTTATCCAGCCCTGAGTTTGTTTGGCTTGTATCTTTCTGCAAGCCAGTTTTACACTGAATGAGAGCACTTACTAAAATATTTAATGCATCATAAATAAACAGCTGTAAAAAGACGTACAAGACTCTCTGAAATCAGCAAGGCAAGGACATTTACCCAATAACAAAGTGGTTATGGTGTTTGGTGGTCATGTTAAAATGCTAGATGTATTAAAATGAAACTGCTCTGAGGTGTCTGTGGAAATTATCTCTAACCCTTTTACACTTCCCAGCTGGCCTTGAAACCCTTTCTTGCCACCTTGGTGTAACTTATGTCAGCATAAGTTGGCATTACGTGAAGTTATCCGGCATTCGAACCTTTCAGATGTATCAAGGGAGGTAGATTCACGACCGAGTTGGAGAGTAGGTGTGAAGTGAGGGTGGGGTGAGCAGTGCTGCATTCTAATCATTATTGCAAGCAATGACTTGCTGGTTTCTGATTGCTCTCATTGTCGAAGTCATGGTTAGTCAGACTGGTTGACTTGTGAGTGGGGCTCACCTTTTGCAGCCATGTCGCAAAACTGTCTTGAGAATCTGCTTCACTTAAAACCAGTTGGTGGACTATATATTTTTTTACCGTTTCAAGAAAGTAAAAGATTGTAAACCCAGGCTGTGTTAAGGAATGACAATCAAACAATACCAGAGCTACTTATGTGAAGTCGCTGCAGTGAAACGTGCTGGGTGGACTGCTGTTCCTGATCCTGAGAAACATCTGAGGGTCTAGCGTACTTAATATTTTGTTTATACATGAGTGTATTTACTTTTTCTCAAACTGTTCTATTTCTGCTTTATCTTTGACCAATAAATGCGATGTTGTGGTGAGTGTTTTTGTACACTTGAGGTAAGATTTTATTGGATAGATTAAAACAGAATAGCCCAGCATTGTGAAATAGATTTTGATTTTACAAATAAAAATCGGTATCCATCCTAGGAGTCCATGCAGGGAGCAACTGGAAACGTGGAGGATGGAGCTCGGGTCATATGTGCCAAAACAATTAGCCTACATTCAAAACGCCATGTGTGGTCGACAATAGATGCGGAGAACATGGTCCACTCGGACTCTATGTCTCCAACATCCCCCGGAATCTGGTCAAAGCTCTCCCGGAGGTGGGAGTTGAATACATCCCTGGCCGAGGGCTCCGCCAGGCGTTCCCAGCAGACCCTCACTATGCGCTTGGGCCTGCCAAGTCTGAGACAGTCGGAGACCTATCCCCGACCCGAAGGCGCAGGGATGCGACCCTCTCATCCACCGGGGTAAACCCCATCCGCATCTATTGTCGATGCTGCTGCCCGTAGCTGCGGCCGTAAGGTCTGCGGTGCTTGTTGCGGCGGCAATCCCAGAACCCGGTGGTGGACACCGGCAGTAAGAGATGCTGTCAAGCTGAAGAAGGAGTCCTATCGGCTGTGGTTGGCTTGTGGGACTCCTGAGGCGGCTGACGGGTACCGTGAGGCCAAGCGTGCTGCGGCCCGAGCTGTGGGAGAGGCAAAAACTCGGGCCTGGGAGGAGTTTGGTGAGGCCATGGAGAAGGACTACCAGTCGGCCTCAAAGCGATTCTGGCAAACCGTCCGGCGCCTCAGGAGGGGGAAGCAGTGCCCCACCCAACACTGTTTATAGTGAGGGTGGGAGGCTGCTGACCTCGACTGGGGACATTATCGGGCGGTGGAAGGAGTACTTCGAGGATCTCCTCAATCCTGCCATCACGCATTCCCTGGTGGAAACAGAGGCTGGGGACTCGGGGTTGGACTCTTTCATCACCCAGGCTGAAGTCACCGAGGTGGTTAAAAAGCTCCGCGGTGGCAAGGCTTCGGGGGTGGATGAGATCCGCCCTGAGTACCTCAAATCTCTGGATGTTGTGGGGCTGTCATGGTTGACACGCCTCTTCAACATTGCATGGCGGTCGGGGACAGTGCCTCTGGACTGGCAGACCGGGGTGGATCACACTCCTCAGCCTCCCTGGTAAGGCCTACGCCAGGGTATCGGAGAGGAGAGTCCGGCCGATAGTCGAACCTCGGCTTCAGGAGGAGCAGTGTGGTTTTCGTCCCAGCCGTGGAACACTGGACCAGCTCTATACCCTCTACAGGGTACTCGAGGGCTCATGGGAGTTTGCCCAACCGGTTCACATGTGTTTTGTGGACCTGGAGAAGGCATTCGACTGTGTCCCTCGTGATGCCTTGTGGGGGGTGCTCCAGGAGTATGGAATCGGGGGCCCTTTATTAGGGGCCATTCGGTCCCTGTACGAGCGGAGCAGGAGTTTCTGTCGGATCTGTTCCCGGTGCATGTTGGACTCCGGCAGGGCTGCCCTTTGTCACCGGTCCTGTTCATAACTTTTATGGACAGGATTTCTAGACGCAGCCAAGGGCCGGAGGGGGTCTGGTTTGGGGGACCAGTGGTTTTGTCTCTTCTTTTTTGCAGATGACGTGGTCTTGCTGGCCCCCTTAGCCAAGACCTACAGCATGCGCTGGGGCAGTTCGCAGCCGAGTGTGAAGCGGTTGGGATGAAGATCAGCTCCTCCAAGTCAGAGGCCATGGTACTCAACCCGGAAAAGGGTGGCTTGTCCTCTTCAGGTTGGGGGGAGTTCCTGCCTCAAGTGGAGGAGTTCAAGTATCTCGGGGTCTTGTTCACGAGTGAGGGAAGGAATGGAGGGGAGATCGACAGACGGATCGGTGCGGCTGCCGCAGTAATGGGGGCGCTTTGCCGGTCCGTTGTGGTGAAGTGAGAGCTGAGCCGAAAAGCGAAGCTCTCAATTTACCGGTCGGTCTACGTTCCTACACTCACCTATGGCCATGAACTTTGGGTCATGACCGAAAGAACGAGATCCCGGATACAAGCGACTGAAATGAGCTTCCTCCGTAGGGTGGCCGGGCACTCCCTTAGAGATAGGGTGAGGAGCTCGGCCATCCGGGAGGGGCTTGGAGTAGAGCAGCTGCCAGTTGAGGTGGCTCGGCATCTATACCGGATGCCTCCTGGACGCCTTCCTCGGGAGGTGTTCCAGGCACGTCCCATTGGGAGGAGGCCCAGGGGACGGCCCAGGACACGCTGAAGGGACTATGTCTCTCGGCTGGCCTGGTAACGCCTTGGCCCCCCCCCCGGAGGAGCTGGAGGAGGTGTCTGGGGAGAGGGACGTCTGGGTGTCTCTGCTGAGTCTGCTGCCCCCGCGACCCGGTTCCGGATAAGTGGAAGACGACGAGTACGAGTATTTACTTTTTCTCAAACTGTTTTATTTTGGCTTTATCTTTGACCAATAAATGCGACGTTGTGGTGAGTGTTTTTGTACACTTGAGGTAAGATTTTATTGGATAGATTAAAACAGAATAGCCCAGCATTGTAAAATAGATTTTGATTTTACAAATAAAAATCGGTATCCATCCTAGGAGTCCATGCAGGGGGCAACTGGAAACGTGGAGGATGGAGCTCGGGTCATATGTGCCAAAACAATTAGCCTACATTCAAAACGCCATGTGTGGTACAAAAATAACACTTAGCGGAGTAAGCTCTTAGACTGCTTCTTTATTTTGTGTTTTATCAAATAAGTCACTGTGATACATCCTGTTTCAAGACCTTGTAAGACCCTAGTGGCTTAAAATCTGCACAGCAGCAAGCAGTTTTTTTCATTCTACTCTTAAACCTTAAATAAGTGCAAAAAGAGAGGAAAACCCTACCAGGACATAACTGAGCCAGCTACAGTTGGATTCTGCGTGTGTGGAGATTGGGCCGCAGTGTAAAATTTAGGGGAAAAATATTATGAATGAACAAAAGACATTCAAGCAAAGACGGCAAAGACATTCAAGTTAAACGCAGTACAGTAACCTCCCACAACTTAAGTTTGTCTGATAAATGTAAAATTTAATAATAGGAAAAAGCTTTGTTTGATCCCTTCGTAATCTGCTGAAATCTCCCTCTTATTGGCCGAATGTAAAACAAACAGTGCATTAGTGGGTTAGATTATCCTTTGTGTTGCAAGTGTTTATGAGGTCAGAGTCTGGGTTGATGGTTGAGCTGTATGAACAAATATGTTCTCTGTTCCCTTTTCAAATCCATAAGGATTACATCTCATCAAAAATAATTTAAAGGGTTAAAATAAAGTAAGGGTGTAGCAATGGATTACCAATTGACGGGAATAAGATTAAACAGAAGCAAGAACGACTCCCTCATTGACTTCCCTCCTCGCAAACACTCTCAAAATAAAAGGAAGCAATGTTTTTAAAGAATGGCGAGGCTAAATGAACAAGTTAAGCTCCTTGTTGTGTTTCTAGTTCTTGCCAAGAGTGACATAATGATAATCTGCAGTAATCGTTGTTTGTATGCGGTCGTACTCTAATCTGCAGGTAATCTCTTCTTTCCACCTAGTTCTTATGGTCCGGAGAGAGGAGATGTGTCCACATATCCTTATACCTTCATCCTCTGTCTTTTCTCCTTGTTCTTTGACAGTTTCTTCAGTAAACAAATTTGTTAGGAATTGTTTGTGTTTCCTGTCCACTCATCTGTCCACTCCAATGAAGAGGAAATTGAAGGTGTCTGGTTCACCATTGCCATCAGAGATTTTGTTACAATAGCCGACTGATAAGAGAGAGAGAGAGGTGGATGATCTGTGTGGTGTGGTGGTTATTTAACCTACATTGCATTTAAAAGGTGAAAGTTTGTATCCATTGGAATCTGTCATCAAGCATAAATCCAGCTCTTCTGTGAAGCCTTCAGAGGTCTGTTAGAGAACAGCATCCATAGAAGACCATCATGCTGATTTTCATCATCCCCACAAATGTTTGTCATCAGGACAATAACCCTATACATACAGCTAGAGCTACAGTAGAATAGTTTAGATCAAATCAAATTCATGCGCTAGAATGGCCCAGTCAAAGCCCACACCTAAACCCCGATGAGAATCTGTGGCACAAGTTGGAAACTAATGATTTTCAAAGAAAAAATGGCAATGTTTCAGTCTCTGAATGTGCAAAACTGTAATGATTTTACTTCCATTTTCCCTCCTCTTCATAATTAGGCATAACTTTGTGTTGGTCTGTCCCTTGAAACAAAAAAAACATACATAATAGTTTGTGGTTGGAACACCATAAAAGGCCCCACAATACTTTTCCAAGGCAATGTATTGGAAAGAAAAGCTTTAAATACGAAGTATCTGTATTTTTTAGCAAAGGAAGCTGATTTATAAGCTGATGTCTTTAGCCAGTTTGTTCCTCACAAGACGTTTGTTTTGTCCTTACACCGTAAAGAAACCTAACTTGAACAATACAAGTTTTGTCAGCTTTGGAAACTTTTAACCTTGTTTCTTAAACTTGATCTTTTTACCAGTGCTTTGGTTTAATAGAGCACCACTTTACAAATCACACATTTAGCTGTAAAGCCTTGCTCTGACTGTGTCTCTCTGCTATTTCAACTCAGATCAGACGCTACTGTTCATGAGTCTGGATGTTAAATGGCACGGGCAAGTCACATTAAATGGAGTCCTGAAGCCATGCTGAATGGTAATCAATACTACGGCTGGCTGAGCGTTGTTGAAGACATCGACAAGAGGATGGGACACATTGGCTGGTGGCACTACAGGGGGATTTCTATGCAGCTAAAGCTGAAACGTACCTGTACTTATCAGCTGATGGGTTTGTTGCTATCACAGGAAGTCCTGCAGAGACACACATATCAGTTCCTATTTTCTACATGTAGAGATGCAAATACACTCTTATAAAGATCTGTTTGCAGAAGTTAATCTGCTTTGCCTGCAGTTTGAATATAACCTTTATATTGTCCTGTTATTGTCCTGTTATCATGGTTAAGTCCATTGTGTTCTTCTGTTTAAGGACAGTTTTATTAAAGCTGCATGGCCCTCAGTCATATTGTCTTGTTTGCCTTAGTGTTGGTGTTCGAATCATTCAGATACTGCGGAATATTTAAAATGCAATCAGCTAAGATCTCGTAATTCAGCTTATTCTTTGCAAATTCCTAAAGAAACAAAAAAAACGTGAGACGCACCGCGAAATCTGCCAGTGAACCGGCAGATTTTCAGCTCGACAGACCCTGACCAATGATTGGAAACTAAAAAGTGTAATTTTTAATCGGTTATTACACCCAAGCTATGCCCCACCTACCAGATCACGCTCATGGGAACACTCTTCACCGCGGACGCGGTCACTGAGTGTGGTGTTTATAAAGAAGTTGGAGGAAGCACAAATATGTATTGCTTGGATATAATTTGTGGTAGGATATTATACTTTAAGGGCCAGGAATGCAAATATTTAAGTAAATAAAATAAATAAATTTAAACTTGTAACTTTGACTGCCCTTGATGCCCATGCGTGATGTTTCTTTTTAGTGGCTGACGATCTAACGCTCACAAAGCGTGGTGGGACATCGTGATAAAGGAAAAGATTGAAAAGAGTGAGAAAATTGTGGATTGGTTATAATCGTTTTCGGTACAGTTGTAGGGAAAGATCTTGAACTCACTAACTTGTGAAGAACATCAATCACGTCGTAATCGAATCGTGACTTTTACTGCCCTATATGCCTAAACTGTGTAAAGATCTTAGTGACCAAGACCATGAAGATCTGGTAGAGTTGTGGGGACATAGTGGTGATCGAAAAGAGAGCAATGAGAAAAATGGGAGTTAATCACAATTGTTGATGTCATTGCAATTCTCTGTTTTTGTAAAATGGTGCTGTGCTTGTAAGGATCTGTCTTCCCTAAGTAATACACAAGTAGAACAATGTTTACTGTCTAACCGCTAATATGGGATGCTAAAGACTTTTGATTTTAAATGAAAAAACAAACTCGAGGTAGGAAGCTAAAGAAAGATATTTTGAATGCTGTTAACTATAGCTCCCAAAAAACGGTAGCTTAATGCTTTATAAAAAACAATCCCAGTGTATCTCCAATTGTAGGAATTGTCTGCCCATCTCAAATTTCTCCGTTCGTTTGATACTTGGATATAAACCATAGTGCCTTCATGCACTTGTTGAAAGCTACTACATAGCAGCAGAGCTCCAGCCCTGGCACCCTGCACGGTTGCCAAAGCAGAAGTATTTTACCTAAGGCTGGTTGTTCCCTCCAGAGGGACCAGCAGAGCATCTTGGCAGAGAAGCCGCTGCACAGACAACTCCAGTGAACACATAGACACCAGCAGCCTGCCCAGCAAGCCCAAACAAGGTGATGTGTGAACCACTCAGCTGTAGAAATCAGACATGACTACGGCACTGCTTGTGGGCAGGTTAGGGTTGGGTTACAGTCTACGTTTTAAATCTTGTGTCTACAAGTAGGCATTTATGTGCAATGTGTGTGTTTGGGAAAGATTGCATGTCTTTGTCGATTATATGATGCTAAAAGCATGTTTCTGAGAGAAAGTTTTGACAAAAAATGGCAGCTTATTCGAATGTCTGGAAAAGTAATTGACTAAAAATTTTATGTTTTACACGACTGTAGTCATCTCATGGAGGATGTGTTGCTTGTTGTGGTTACCAGTTAGGTCAGTTTATCTCTTACCAACGAGATTTTTGCATTGTTTTTCCTGAGTGAGATATCTTTCTATCACTTGTTTTTCAGTAAATCTACATTTTTATTCCTTTAATGTTTGTCAGCTTATGATTGCACAAGTACAGCATGTCTTCAGTGCCTGTGCCCTGATTATGTCAGTGTTTGCCAATTTCATGTGATGCTTTGCTTAGATTGCTTGCAGCATTTTTGGCTGAAATGACTAGCTCAGCACCAGGCCGCATTCACATATCACTTATAAACAACTCTGACCACTGGCGCAGAATTGAAGATTCAGCCTGTTCCCTTATTGAACTTTGAGGCTGCTTTTATCCTGAAAACTAGACAGTCTAAGAGGAAACAGACAGCTGAAATACATTTCTTCAAAAGTATTGTAATTCCAGCAAAAACACAAATGACCAGACAAGGAATAGGTGCAAAATAGAGAAAGAATGTAGACAACGTGTGGAAAAAAACAAAGGCAGAATACTCCAAAACCAAACCAGGAAAGATGATGACCCAGTTTCAGCTGGGAAAAGTCTTGAGAGACAAAAAAACAAAGTGAGAAAATCCCGCTCCACTTCAATAAGAATCAATCCACAGTGACCTGAATGTGTTTTATTATAAATTTGACAGCATAAAGGACAGTGTGTTCAGTCTCTCACCTCCGATCTACATCCTTTGCTCCAGCTCCATCTCTCCAAGTCTTTTGGGCTACAGCTAAAAGGGTAGCTGTTATTTAGACACAGGAAAAAAGAAAACCCATCAATTCAAGGCCTCATTTTATATCCAGCATGGTTGTTATCTTTCAGAACTAGTTTTCACAAACATTTGCAACATATTTCTAAAATTCTGCTCTGTGCCTTCATGATTTTCCATCATTCCAGGTCAAGAACAATTTCCAATTCAGAAGATATTTATTGAAGTTCACCTCATCTAATCTCTTGTAGTTTTCTCTGTATCTTGAATGCTTGTCCTACTAACTATTTTAAGACCCTTTTCTAGATCGACTCCAGTTCGCATAAGGAGGAAAGTGGTCTATTAATGGTGTTGTGATCTTGGCCCTGCTTTGTATGCTACATTGTATAAGTTGACCAAGAACTCATTAAACATTTCTTGGGGACTTCAGTACTTTAAATGTTGTTGCCACAGATGTCCTGCATGAGAAACTTTCTAAACGTTTTATGCCGGATTCCTTCTGCCAAAGGGCCATCAACTTGTTTGAAGTTTATAATACTTACAAATCTCTGGCTAAATCTCTTGAAACCTGTCATGCTAGAGGGGAACCAGAGATTCTATCAGAAGGGGTCAAGAATCACAATGAAAGCACATGTTTGATATCGAAACTGAATCAGAAAGGGAGCACCACAGGGTTGTGTTCTCACATCCCTTCACTTTACTGTACAATTTTTTTATAATGAAATCTACTTTGTAGCCCCTAAAGCTTGGCAGTGACGTCACCATGTTCAGTCTCATATTAGAACAGTAAAAGGTTCTGGTGCTGTTCCAGCCACTTGTTGCCAAACTTTCAAGTAGAGATGGCACAGGTCTTTAAACACAAGGCTGTCATTCTGTGTCTAAACACCCCTCTTCCCAATGACAATTTTACACTCATTCCTACCTTGGAATCCAAAGGCATTCCAAGACCAGAAGGGTATATAGTACCTGGAAAACCTCCAAAAGGAGAAGTTTAGTAGGCATCCAGATCAGATCCCCAAACCTCCATAGCTTAGTCCTTTTTGATGTGGAACAGAAATTAGGGAAGCACAGTACATCAGCATTAACATCGGTATCAGCCGATGTTGGTAAACTTTTAACACATCAGTATCAGTCAGATAAATAAAACTGGGCTGATTTTAATGACCTCTTGTTGACATTTGTGTATGGTTTTTAGGAGGAGGAGGGCAGGGGATTGGCCATGTGGTATTTCTTTGGTCATCTGACAGTGAAGGTGATGCAGTGCAGGATTATGGGGTGTTTACAGAGATACGCAAACATTTCACACAAGGACATTGTGTCCTGTGTAAGATTTCTATTTGTGTTGATCCTCTGCTATTGCCCTAACTTGTATGTGTAACATACTGTTCAAAGTATAGTGACTTTGATTTGGAGCCATGTCCAGCCTCCTATCATGAGCTGATCTGCTTACTTTCACTTCACATCTTCACACGATGAATTTGTTGGAAATTTTATCTGGTGTGTGGCAGCAGGACAAGCTGTAACGACCAAACAGATGAAGAGAGAGGATGTGTTAGATTAGGACAATTATTGGCCTGTTTATGTCATAACATATATCATTAAAAGCTTAAATTGTTTACTTTGTGTTGAGTTAATGAACAAAAAACATGACACTTTGTTTAAAGGTAAGAAAGAACAAAGGAATTAGGTCTGACTAAATGAAGGAAATGCTGTTTTTCAGCTTCTGTTCGTGCTGTAAGCTGGTTATAGCCTGCTGTTCGACCTGCTGTTCTGTCTGTCTGTTTTTCATATGATTCGAAACAGGACATCATAGTCTTCCTGTGAGGAAGTACATTCAACTGATTAGACGTGCAGGAAAGATGAAGATTAGTAGCATGCACAAACCAAAGGTGCACCACAAACACAAGATGTTAGACTGGATTAAGTATATTGCATTGGCCATTGATCACTGTGGTTTATGGCTGAAGTCTCCGTGTGGTGCCAGCCACCACTTAGATTAATTACCTATACACATAAGCATAAAGGTATGACTAATGCCACTCAGTCAGGTCTACCCTCTTGAGGTGTCTAGCATATGGACCCAAATGCAGCAATATCATTTCACTCCCCCTCCCTTATCTTCCAGGACATAGCTGCTCATGCTTTAACCCTTTCAGCTTTAAAGAGCAAACAATTTAAGCTTTAATTTCTGCTTGTACAGAGGGGATCCTAAAAGGCAAGCACACTGCTGTAAGCCCTCCAGATTGCTGATGAAGTGTATATGTGACAGAAAGAGATATGAGAGATGGAAAGCAGCAGGCGACGACTGACACAATGCATCCCTAATCCCTGAACCCCCGTTGACCTCCCTGTGACTCCCTCTATCCATCTCTGCCTCTCAAGAGCGCTTTCATGCCTGCAGCTAGGTGGCCCGATTGCAATGAGCTACAGTTACAAGAGAGAATCTGGACAGCCGGGTCATGACAGCTAAAGCAGGTGGCTAAACACAAACCAAAACAGGACAGAAATAAGGCTGGAAGCTGGATAGATCTCAGTGTTTTTGAGCTATTTTCCTTCTGACCTCTTCATGTTTGTGTTGATTAATCAGATGATTGTAGAACACCTTACCACAGTCACAAGGGTGTTATGAATTACCAGCATGAGATACAGTACTGCGCAATATTATTTGCTTCAAATTATCCTAATTTTCTCATAATTTTTAAAAAATGGCTCGACCAAGGTTTTTTTCAGTCCTTCTAAAGATCTCTCAAAGTTTTATTTATTTTTTGGACTTTGGCTGCTTGAGGAAGGGTTTAGCTTTGTTGTCCTTTCTTTGGTTGAGTCTTTGAAAAATACAAAATAGTCCTCTTCAATTATTAGCGGCCCTTGTAAAGATGCATGCAAAAGAATTTAGGAAACCAAGTTTGTGGTGCCAAGATAGACCTCCCCTACCTTCCTTCTCACTATAAATGATGGCAAGATAAACATTTGTTCCAGTTGTTTTAACATTTTTAATTATTGGTCTGACAGTAGAAGTTTTTGCGAGTTGCTCATTTTTTGTAGCCAACTTGTGAAGATAAATACAGATCACCTTTACTTGAAAAACATGTTTTCTTGTCTTAGCAATTTCGAAGAGTGGCTAAGAGAAGCGTGCCCCTGTGTGATGTCATATCTATACCCCAGAGAAACCAAAAGTCATTTGATTACTAGAGAAATGTCTGCGGTTCATTCAGACTGCAAGAGAGTTGGAGAGAGCAAACGTTCAGTAAATAACAGGAATGCCAAATGGAAAAAGCAATGTTTGTTCTTACTTTATTTTTTTGAGTTTTTAACCTGTGTCTTGAAACATGCTGTATTGGGAAAGGTCAGCAGTCATTTGGAAAGGTCATCCTCAAGGGACTACACACGGAGACTGCTGTTCACGCAATGCTACCTGAGCTAATTACTATTAATCGCTAAGACTGTTTGAAATCTCGACTTTGTTATCATTTTGTCCCAGTTTTAAACATGGGATCAATGATATTTCTAAGAGTCAAATCAGAACTGGACAAAATAATAATCAGCAGGTCAAATTTTTGTAAAACTGCGAAAAACTTTAGACTTTGGTGCCTCTGGTGGCCTTTACTGAGCAATAATTTGGCAGGGACAGCTAATGTCTGAAAACACGTCATAAACTAGATGATCAACTGAGAGATGATGCGTCTCTGATCCTGCTCAGCTTCATCATTTGTCTTTTTTCTTTAAGATTGAGCAGAAAACAAGTGAAAAAGTTTGAGAGACCTCCAGGAAATCTTGACTAATGAGCAAGACCAAATCAAAAAATGTATCTGGCTTTGTGAGATAAACACGTTTCAACTATTGCTGTATAAATATCTCAACACCTGAGTCGTTTTCTAAGGTGAGCAGCCGTTTGCAAGTTGGCTTAACTTCTGAAGATAAAGCTGAGAACTGTGAAGAAAGAATAACCCTTTTCCCTAATTTATTTTTTAATCTTTGCTCAACCCTTTGTTGTATTGCACATCTTTGTTTGCTCAATCAGTCGATGCTGATGTCTGTACATGCATGCGACGTGGGAGGTTCTGTTGACTGGCCTGTTTTTCATCATTGCACACTTTACCCTTTAGCCTAATATTTGTTCGACTACCACGATTCAGAGTTTTAAAATATTTCATAATCATTATAAGCTGCTTAATAGTTCCAGGACTAAAGTGAGATAACTATAAAAAGGGACACATTTTGCACACGGTGGCTGCAGAGTGTTTGTGGGGGTTTATCTGCCTGCGTCCATCCACACATAATGTGTACCTGCCTTATTGTGCCAAGGCAACCAGCCCTGGGCTGTGGTTTTAACAGGCGACACACACATCCCACCTGAATAATCAGCGCTGCTCAGTCTCATCTCAAAATAGATTCATGATTTAGAAGCTAAATCCTGCAGATTATGTATTCAACACCTTTCTTGTCTGAATTTCCTGTTTGTATCTTTAAATAATAAATATATTTAAAAGTTCAACGAAGTTCAAAAAATGTAAGACTTCCAGGCAATTTCAAACACCCACACAAGGTAATTAAAGTGAAATCTTATTGTTTAGCAGCACTCGGTCCTTTTCCTACTTCTCCCCTTTCCACTCTCGTCCGTCCTGCCTTATCCAGCCATTACTTCCCTTTGCTTCCAGCTTTCTTTTCTACTCGCTCGTGTTTGTTCCTGTAACATACTCAGCCAGAGGACTGTGTGTGTGTGTGTGTGTGTGTTTTGTTGCTCAATGGGCATTTAGCCATCCTGTAGTTGCTTGGTTATTTTTATCCTAGCTTGTTACTGAGGCAGCAGAAAAGCAAAAGTGACTATTCATCATCCTTCATGAAGCTCTTCTATAACCTCAATCTGTTTTTTATTACATGTTCAACACAACACAGTGGTTTCTTTCTGTCGGCACACACAGATCCTATCAAATGAATCAGAAACAGGAAGTGTAGTCCTTGTAGGTGGCCATATCTGACCTACTTAAAGGTCTGGTCCTTATAAGAAGCTTGTCAGACAGATAAGGAGTCCTGGGGATGCACAGGTTGCTCAGGTATCTGCAGGGCTGGTTGCCAGAAAGCTGATTTTGGCTAACTTAGACCAGCAAACACATTTCCTTTGTATATTTTACTGGCAGAAGAAGATATAAGTTGCTACTAAAATGACTCATTAGTCTCATCTCAAGTTAACTGCTGCATAAAATGGATGCTTTCCTACTTTCTGACGTTGCTTGAACAGGCAAAACGACGCCTTCCTTATGCGATCTATGCACAAATATTAGTACTTACTAGTTAGGATTATCAGGATGTGCATTCATGCATTTATTAAGAAATGAGCTCACTGGCTTAGTAGGTTAAGCACACTGAAGGAATGTGGAAATTTAATCCAGAAGTGAAAATGCAAATGAGTTCATGGGACCTGTGTTACATGCAGTGTCTGTAACAGACATGGGACGGTTCCTGGTTTTAGTACTGAGGTCTTACAAAGTTACGCTTTCTAAACCGCTAAAATGTTCTGTCCTTTTAATGCGATGCCAGAGAAAGTACCTCAGTGACCTGAGTTTTCTTCGGCTGCGTGGAGCTTCGAGTAAGGTGGCGCTGCCCGTCCTCTTCCTGTTGCTGTGCACTGCAGATCAGCCGGCTGAAAGGTGGTTCCTATATCTCTCTCTCGCTTGTAAGAAAGATGAATTTGGGGATGTTGGGGTTTTTTTCCCCCCCGTTGTTTGGAAAAACACAAACAATCATTATCTTAAGGGTAAAGGAGTGCAATAGGTCACACCTGTTAAAGTTTAAAGTGTGGCGACATTTCCGTTAAGGTGAGTTGCTGCCTGCTAGTTATACCGAAGCTCCTGAAAGTACTACTAAATTTAGTGGGTGTTTATTCTGTATTTTTGCTTAAGTCTGTGTATCAGAATAGAAAAAACGAAAAAAGGTAATAGATTATACTATTATAACCCTAATGTTCAATCAGTTACATTATGTTTGCAAGAGCTGCAATGATTATTGCTGTTCTGTTTTTAAATACAAGCAACACGATGCAATTTCCCCAAGTTTAGGGCGTGCAGAGGTCTCAGTGGCCCGATGAGGGCAGCAGTCACCATCAGCCTCCATCCGTTGGTGCTGATGCTCACTAATCTGTAAGGCATCTCGTATGTCAGCAGCATTGACTTCTGAATGCTCAGGAAACTGCCTGTAAAATTGTTTTTGTCTATGAGTACTAGTAAAAAAAGATGTCCTTCCTATTTTTTGGTGTAGTTTTGTTTTGAGGTGTGACTAAAATAAGTTAAGTAGCTACAGCAGAGTTTATAAAATGTGCAGAAAAAGCTCTCTAATCTGGTGATGTTTTGGGAAAAAATGTTTTCTATATTTTCAAATGAGATAAAATTTTAATTTAACCAGATATTTAAGCTATTTATGTGGTTGCCAATATAGCTCTGAGACAGAACTCAGTAGAATTGGCAGATCAGAGCTTTATGAAAATCAGGAATAGGAATTGGTCTAAAAAAGCTGTAATCGGTGCAGCTTTAGTTGGAACTGACAGCAAAATTCCTGGTATTAACTCTAAATTATTGGAGTTAGGCTGTTAAATTAATGGATTATATGTGTACTGACTTTTTATATGAATTAATCACATTAAGTGTTTAGAAGTTTTAATAATATTTAATTTCAATGAGAGTGATTTTAAATCAAGTCAGCTGAATTGGAAAAGTTTCTGCTTCAGTATCTCCTTCATGTCTTTAAACAGAGGTGTTTCCAGAAATCATAGCATGCAGTTTTTACTGTTATTCTACAAGAACACTGACCCAATTACATCATATATGTGTAGCTTATGTTTCTTATTAAGGTGAAATAGTCTGACATTCAGTCTTGATGTCACTATACACAGAAGATACTCTGATCTACGCACACACACACATCGAGCATTCAAACCACGCTTCCATACTGTCACCTGTGATCCTGCTCTGTGGGACAGGAAGCCTCCAGACGAGCGGCGTGGCCGTCTGGTGCCCCGTCTCTCTGCGTCGTGCCTCTGTGTGGGGCATATTTGCAAACTTGTCAGGAAGAGTGTAATTCAATTTAAAGGCCACAGTGATACAGCTGGGCAGTACGCTCATTTGCTGTGTGTTCCTCAGGTGATGCTAATGATTTACTTCCAGTAGAGGCTTTTAGCTACATGCTTGTTTTCTCTAAGGAACGGCTGTAGTCACCAGTATGTCATAAATATTATTTGTTTTAGACTAAACTACCTCATCCAGAGGGGCTCAGGATCCAGGCCTAAAAAAGTTGTAAATGGACCCAGATCTGTTGTAAGATTTTACCAGATTATGTCTTGAAGCTGCATGTGTTTTCTAAACATTTACAGTAATCCATTTTAAGCTGCAGACCTTTCCTAGCCTTCTACGAAGTTCCAGGGGAGAAATAGAAACACGCAAGTCGGAGGAAAAGTACCGCAGATTAGTAAAGACTATCTGCATGGCTGAGTCTAAGTGATTCCTGGAGGTATAAATCCTGTTTGACGCTCATGTTCGGAGGCCGCGGCGGATATGAAGCAGAGTTGCAGTCAAACTAAATAGAGATGATTTGAGATCCAAGAAGCCAAGTTAACAGATCCAGCAGAGAACTGTCCGCCCAGCAAAAGCGGTAAATGTGAAATCAATAGAAAACTTCATACTAACTCAGGCATCCTAACAGAAGGCATGACTTTTATTTATCCACCAATTAATTATGCATTTCTAACAGTTTTCAAAAGCTTGTTTTGCTTTTAATGAAAATAGGGTTTCTTAGTTTTTATTGTGATAATCATGATTGTTTATTACAGTTACTCTCACTGAGGCTGGAAATGCACATAATTTATTACATTTAAGGAACAAATAATAGGAGGATCTATGAAAACTTTTCTTTATAGAAGGTTTTCCTATTTGTTCCTTAAATGCAGTAAATTCTGTGTAAGAGTTATTAATCTGAATGAATAATTGTGGTTATAAATTACTTTTCTCCAAATTGAAACTCCATTTACATTGTTAGATAAATCTTTTAAGAGACGCCGCTCTCATTTCCTTACAGAAACAAACTTTTTCTCTTTGAATTAAATTATTTTTATGTCTAAATCTGCCAGGGATATGCATAATTTTAGGATTAACTGTATACGTCAGGAGATAAGTGTCCCTGACTGTGTCCCTGAGTGTGTTTGGTAAGAAAGAATCTATACAACATTTAAAAATACATTTCTTTTTGCTTATTTGTCAAGAACGTCTGTGGTAGCAGCCACAACAAATAAGTTCAACAAAGCCGGACCAACTTGTCAGAGAAAATCGAGCTCCTCTGGTGTCCTATTCTGCTTTTTGGGGGATTTATTTCCAACCTCCACGGCTGTTAATTACTGAAGGAACCTGGCGAATTGCCTCAACATACTTGTCACATGTTTAAAGCATGAAACGAAGCACGTAGTTACTGAAGGACAGGTTAATAGAAATTAAAATGGCTACAAATTGCACCATTTAATTTAGTTTTGCTCTTTTACTTATTTTTGCTCAAAGGTTGGGTGCCAACTGGCGGAAAAAGGGGAAAATATATTTTTTCAGGATTTCTGCAGGTCATTAGGATAAAATGATTTTTGCTTTGTTTTTGGATGTCTTTGAATTGTTCCACATCTCTCTGCTTTTCTTCCAACCCTGAAGATCCTGCCAGTCTCTTGTAGCCAGCGTTAATACCAGGCCACATCTGCAGCCAACAGAACACTCTCTCCCTCCAGACCCGCAGTCAGTCAGTCAGTCTGGAGGATTGTTTAGGAAATCCTCCCTCGTGATTCCCAGCTTTCTTTGTGTCTCCTCTCTGAAGCCTGTCTTCCGGCCTTTTTTACCCCAGCATGTCCCTCTCTCTCTCGCCTCCTTCCCCTGCCCGTCCTCGCTCTTTCAGAGAGCTTCTCTCAGCTGCAGTCTCTTCTCCACGTGCTCCTTAACCTCTTACCTCCCTTCCTGTTGGCGTTCCCTTCCCCCTTCGCCCCACAGATTAGCACTGCCTGTTACATCCCTGTCTAGTAGGCTGCGTCACCCGTCGTATCTAATCTTTTATCTGGCCAGAAGATGACTTTAAACATGTGATTCTGGATAATTGATACAGATAAGGCGCTGATTCTTATAACGTGTCTATTTGCTTGTTGGTCATTCTTTTTCTGCTCACTCTGTGGTTCCTCTGGAGACCACATGTTGGGCAGATCCTTCTTTGTGTCTGACTTCAGCTATAGTAGCTGAGGGTTGTGGCATTAGTGAAGTGTATATTTCTCTCTCTGATCATGTTTGTGTGCTTTAATGCTTACATTAAGTCTGTTTGAAGCACTTTGCTGACATTAAGTCTGTCTGTCACTTTCAGTCTCTATCTCACACACCCAGACCGTCTTGTGCAGGATTAAACACACACACTCTCCAGCTCAGACTTATTTAGCTCATTTTATAATTCCTTAATCCTCACGTTGAAGAAGAGGTGTGTGAGTTTTCACTGGGAAAAAAATAATAATCCACACTTCCCGGATTAATCTGACGCTTGAATGTGCACACTCGGCATCCTGTGCCTCCCTGTCGGCTGGTTATGGATTTCGTGTTTGTGTGATGAGATAGTCGGGGTGATGAGGAGTGGTCGGGGGGTTTAGTTGGGCAGGTGCAGAGACAGCTGGTGTGGGCAACTCCAACCGAGGGGGAGGACCGTGGCGACGGCGAGATTCCTGGAGAACAACATGAGTGTAGGGGAGCAATTGAGCTGGAAAAGAGGAGGAAATGAGGGCTTGTATGAATGTGCGGGCATGTGGGTTTTTTGTGTTGTACCACTTTGACAGAAAGCACACTGAGCCAGTGAGTGTGATTTTAAAAAGATGGACAAACAGGAAGACTAATTTGACAATGAAAGCACACAATTACTGCTCACTGCTGCCACCATTTTCTGCTTTCTTTAGATTTTCTCTTACTTCGTGTAAGGCGATTTATCTAAAACTACTTGAATTCAGGCCCTATTTAATAATGTCTGATGCTGTGATGAACTGCTTCAGATCTTTTTTTAGCAGACCAGGACCAATTTTGTGTCATTTGATAATTGTAAATCTGAGAAAACAAAGATCAGTGGTGGAGTTCCTCAAAGCTACATTCTCGGGCCAACCTTATTTGACATCAACATGATCTGTATAGCTCAGATTATGATGTAGTACAATATAGAGCTGCACAATATATGAAATCTTGATTGCAATACCAGTATGCTTTTTTTGGAAATTGCAAAGGGGGAGTTTTTTAAAGGAATTTTTGGTAGAAATTATATCAAGCAACTTTAATTTCAAGCCCTGGTATCTAAAAATTTTGGGCAGAAAATGGATTTTAAATTCCTCAACCCCAACGGGTGTTTTTTTTAGTGACGAGACTAAAAGCTAATGGAGAGTGGTGGGGACCTTTTGTAATGGTAAAGAAAGAAAAAAAGTTTCCTGAGAATTAGGGTTTGGGTTTGTGTCTGTATCGTTTATTGCAATTTTCATCAATAGTATTGGAAATAAGTATTTTTCTGAAATCATCTCTACTACAACATCTCTAACATTATCTATGCTGATGACATACAACTTTGTATTTTTGTGTCACCACTTGACTATAATCCCCTACAATTATTGAGGGAAGTGTGTCTATAAGTATGTATGAGCGGATGGGTCATGCAGAATGTCCTGAAAATGCATGGTTAGAAATCAGCACTCGAGCCATAGACCTTTTCACTGCAGATGCAACAATGGACAGGTTTCTTTGAGGTCTTTCAAGAAGGATTCTGGCTGGTGCAGGTATTTTTCTAAGTGTTGCAACACACCCAAACTCATCTTTACTTTAATTCAACAATTAAATGTAACAAGAGCTGCACGATATATCAAATCATCAGTCGTACCATGATAGCAAAACACTTGGATGCAATATTTGTCTAATATTTGTTCCTAATTGTTTTTCCCTCCATTCTCACTCTGTATGCCAGTAATAATTTTCCAGATCCAGAGATCGCAAGGATGGAGAACAAAGTGAATCAAACATCACGTTTGTTGATATCTTTACAGAATTAAACCAAGACTTTTTTAGGTTTTGAAGCAATTGTTTAAAAAATATAAAAAAATATATATATTTTCCAGTATTTAATCTGCTGATGACTATCCAGAACTGATCTGGGGAAAATAAGCTGACTGATTTCTCTATCTCTACTTTTTAACGATTGATCTAAAGGTGATTAATTATCACTAAAGGCTGCAGTGAACATCTGGTAGCTTATCTTTCCCTAATGCACTTTCATTTGGAGGCAATAATGAAAAAAGGTCTTTTTAAATTGTGGGTCATGTTCATCTCCTGTACAGCTGTTTACAGTGAGTGTTTATCATAGGCTTGCTTGCAGTGACTCTTTCTGTGTTTTTATTTCTATAAACAAAGATTTAAAACAGATCTGTTAAAGGAACACTAGGTATCGAAACCGATTTAAAAGAAAACTATCTTTATAAATGCAGAAATACAGGTTATGTGGTTTAATAAAAGGTGCGAAACTGAGTTTAATATTGCATACTTCTTTGGTTAATCCAAACATTTATTGTGTTGCTAATAGGTGAACCCATTTAATAATCTTTCATCTGTACTTCTACAAAGTGCTTTATTACACTGTGTATCTAGTATATATACGTGTATTAATACAGTCACAGCTTTTTGTAGTGGGGTTCAGTAGTTTTTGGTACTGATGTTGCAGAGGACTTTGTTTTATTTTTGTTGATTAATAGCAACCATGTAAAATGTTCCTCCGCCTGCCTGTGACAGGCTGTGGCCGTCTGATTGAGCTGCATATCTGGGAGGTAAATTATGCCAAGGCATATTAATTTAGCTCCATATTTGTCTTAAGGTATGACTTACAAAAAGTGTAGTCTTACTTTTGAGCAAAACTGTCATGATTTGTTTTTAATAAGTAGTGTTTTATGATTTGATATTTTCTGAAAAGCCTGCTACAGTCACCTTCTCTCTGCATCGAAAACATCCACAAGGACTAATAATATTGATAATATTGTATCTAAGCTGTTGGTTCTTCTTCTTCTAAACACAGAAAATCTTGCCATGTGCGGATCTCTTTGTCTCCTCTTTTTTCCTCCAGGTGTGCAATGGATGTTCACTGCCCTCTAGTGTTTAAAAGTGGACATTGATCAACACTAAGGAATATAAGAGCTTGTGGAAGAGTTTGTTGCTTATTGCTGTGTCTATATTTATTTCATTGCTGCAGGAGGAGGCCATCCCAGAGCTGGAGATCGATGTGGATGAACTGCTGGACATGCCCAGTGACGTTGAGCGAGCAGCCAGGGTCAAGGTGAGGAAAACGTGCAGATTTATACACTTGGAAGAAAAAGAAAAACATTTGATTCATGTGATGTTTCATTATGTTACAGGACTTACTGGTTGACTGTTTTAAACCTACTGAGGTAAAGTAATTTCATTCTGTCGTCTGTTTTCTCTCCATTTACTTTTAAAGTATACACAACGTGAGTCCTGTTCTCATTGTCTTCATGTAGGACTTCATCTCAGAGCTGCTTGACAAGATCAGAGGAATGCAGAAGCTCTCTACGCCTCAGAAGAAATGATGGCATTCCTCCTTTTCCCCCACATATTCCCGTTCTCTCCAGCCCTCGCGTCTTGTCTTCCTTCCAAGCCTCACGTTTTTAATTTAATGTCTTCTTCTATTGAAGGTCACGAAATGTTACAGCTTATCCTTGTTTCTTCTTATAGTTAGACCACCTGGATTTACCCCCAGTTGTGTTGGTCACTTTTCTTCTTTTTCGTTGTACCTTGATGGATTTGGACTTCTTTCAACGGCAGAAATTAATCATTTGCAAGGCAACTTGTTATCCAGACACTCTCCTTCCCTATTATTTTCAATAGTCTCTTCCTAATCTTTCTCTCCTTCCTCCCACTTTCCCATCTGTCTGAGGAAGACCAGAGTCCTATAATTACTGTAAAAGTGGAGTGGCTTAAAGTGGGAAGAAGAACATGTAAAATACAAGCCCACCGCCACAGGAAATGGAGTGAAAACTGAGGATGAAGAGGGATGTAGATGTAACAAATACTTCAGCCTCCACCAGCGAGATTATGTGAATTTTTTAACTGTTTATAATTGTCCCGGCCACCATTTAGGGATTTGGTTTCCTTTCCCGGTTCTGTTTGAGGGCGTAGAGATCATCACTTTAACTGTTTTTTAATCATGTTGTTGGAGTTGTATTTTTTGCCAACTAAACACAGACATTGCTGCAGTGCTGCATTAAGACTTTTTTGGGGTCTTTTAAAAGGCATAAATCATCATTTTTGCAACTTCTTCTGTGTTCAGGCTCCTGGTTCACATCAGTTGCATTCATATCTTGCCTAAAATTATGAAATAGGTAAAAAAAAAAGAAAGAAAAAGGTGACAGGAAAAAACAGCGAATGCAAAGCAGCCTAACGTTGCTGAAGAGTGATGAGGTACTTCTGGACCGCCAGACTCGGGCATTAGACCATAACACCATTAATACCCAAGACAGAAGCAAGGGTGCCCAAGTCTAAAGGCTTGAATTTGGGTTCATAAAGTGAGACTTTATCTGGATATTTTTCCAGCCAGGAGGATGAAATCAAGAGAAATGTCTGTGAGCTGTTCCTTGGAAATCTAACATACCAGCAAACTTTGGATAGGTTTAAAAGCTCTGTTAGGAATTCTTCCTGTAATTCACCACAGTGGAGAATGGAGAATCATTTAAAACACCAACTGCTGTATCACCTGAATTCGTCATAACACAGAGCCATGCAGTGATTGTACAAGTCTTACTTCCTCCTCCCAGTCAGTGTTTTGCAAATAAGGGTTTAGGTGGATCACACTAGTGTAGCTGTCAAAACGTTATTCATATTACACTTACTGTCACATCATTTAAAATCTATAAGTCCGTCTACAGTTTGCTTGCTTCTAACAAAATGTTATTTGGCCCTTAAAAAAAAACCCGGTTTATGTGAAACATGTTGCTGGAAGGGAAGTTGAGAAACTCAGACGACATCATCAGTCCAACCTTCTCCATCATTTGGCCTAGTGATAAAGAAATAAATGTTACTGCTAATTACTGGTAAATGAATGCATTTTCTTACCTGATCAACTTTATGCTTACAAACAACAGTCATCTTGGTCTGGCTGTTGACTCCCCGCTGGAGTCATTCGTCTTAGCCATTGAATAAACTGTCTTGTCTCCACATCCCTTCAGCTTTGGGTTGTTGGTTTTTTCTCCCTCAGATCCAAATTCCAATTGTTTCATAAACCTTGGCCAAAAGGTGTGAAAAGCTCTCCTTACCTGTGTTTGCAGGTAAGGGGCAAAAATGATCACTGTGCCCTTTTTCTGTGTTACCAGTAAGTGACCACACATCCATTCGACACATAATCCTTAAATAGGGTTTGTTTTTTTTTTTGTCAAGAAAACTATTCGTTCTGTGATCACCATGAGAGATCGTCATCCCTACATCGTGCTGCCTTCCTGATTCGGTAGGCGTGACTCAAAATCGTCTTTTTGTTTAAAGAAAAGCACATTTGAGAATTTCGAATCCACTTTTAAAAAACAATGGAAAGACTGGCATTTAGTGTCGTATTCTGTGGCTAAAATATGATATATGCCCTTTTAAATAAAATCTGCACTGTAATTTTTCGGGGGAAGAAAATCTGAACCTCTGACCACAAAGCTTCGTGTAAATCTATCTTTAGTTCAGCGAAGAGGAAACTTTGATGCCTGGAAATAGTGATTAAACCTTTAGAAAGACTCACTGGTTAGTCCTTTGGCTTTAGGGCCAGTTTTAGAGCTTCAATGATTTTTTTTTTATTTGAAGCTAGACCAGAAGTGGGTTTTTTTCTATTTTTTTTAGGCTGAATATGAATTTTCCTTCCTCAATCCAGCCTGCACATACACATGTATGTCTGTGTGTCTATTAGTGTGTGTTGCTACATAATGTACAGCAACATCTGTCATAGTGTGGAGTGTTTTTGGGCCTGTATATTCTGCTGTTATGTAGGGCAGATTTGTCTGGTTTTATTTTGGTATGGGACTGGTTCCTGTTTTGATTTCTTCTCGTGATTCACACACTGACAGTCATAAAGGGTAACCCTGTAAAAAGCTGCCTTTTTTAAAATCACACCACCCTAACCTGACATCTCTTCCTCTGTTATTTGCTTCACATTTTTCTGAACAAAGCAGTCGCTCCTCCAGGCTCCCTCCATGTCATGTCATGTCAGTGGTTTCATCAATAAGATGTCCAGAAATAGGAGGGAGTACATGTTTTTTTTTGTTGTTTCAAACTGAAACATCTTTAATCTGTTAAGCCTTTTTTTCTCTTCTCACTCCACGCACCTGCCTCTCAGACCTGACATCCGTCCACAGCTGCAGCCTCATGTCCTCCCTCTCCAAATCGCACCTGCCAATCATCTCAAAGAATAAGCCATCTGTTTCTGATCACCGACCAATCAGATCAGAGACCGACACCTGCCGGCCAACAGCAGCACAAACAGGTGTTGCAATTTGTCTGCACCTGGTGTTACAGGCCTTTTACTGTCTGCCTTTCTCTCTCAACCATGGCCCATTTTTAGTTTGCTGCTTTCTCATTTCTGTCCTTCCTCCATTCCTTCCATCTCTCCACATTTTTCCTTCCCTTCCTCCATTATCTTTTGGGTTTTTTTAAACAGATGTTGCCTTAGGTATAATTTATGTTACACAAACCAAAAAAAAAGAGACAGGAGTACTTCAGCTTTTTTGTTACCGAGCAGATCTACACTGCCTTCCAAAAGTATAAATACTGCCAGAACTTTTTCACATTTTAACACTTCACAGCCACAAACGTAACTGTATTACAAAGTGATTTCATGTAATAGATCAACACAAAGTATTGCATAATTATAAACTGCAAGGGAAGCCTGATTTACTAATGTTTTTGAAAATAAAATTAGCTTTGTAGAACTACTTCTTATTGCAGTTACAGTCTTCTGGGGTATCTTCCTACCAGGTCCCTACCACATCTAGAGATTAAAGCTTTTGCCAATTCTTTGCAAAACAGCTCAAGCTCAGTCAGATTGGAAAGAGAGAATCTGTAAACATCCATGTTCAAGCCTGTCACCACCATGTTTGCCTGTAGAGTTCAGGTTGATGTCCCACTCACGTTTTGCCATCTAAAAAGTTCAATTTTGGTCTCAGCACCTCCTTCCACGTTTCCTACCTCCCCTACACGGGTTGTTTCAACCTGGACTTCTTATGGCTTTCTTCGTGCTACTTCTCAATGAAAGACAGATTTGTGGAGTGCACAATAGTTGTCCACCTGAGCTCTGAGTCTCTGCAGCTCCTCCAGAGTTTCCTTTGCTCCATCTCTAATTATTGCTCTCCTTGCACGGTCTGTTAGTTCAGGTGGACGGCCATGTCGTGGTAGGTTTCCAGTTGTGCCATACTCTCAGATGATCGTTTGAACCGAGCTCTGTGAGATGTTCTAAGGGTGGGATTTTTGGGGGGTATTGGAGTGATGGGGGCTCAATACAGATGCATCCCACACTTCTCAGATTTTATTTGTGAGTACCTTAAACATCATTTTCCGAACAAAGTCCTAATAAAATCCACGGAGGTTTGTGGCTGTTAAATGAGTTAATGTGAAACGTTATATGCGAGTGAATACTTTTGCAAGACGCTCTGCTGTATGTGGAGAATCTCTGATCTATCGCTCCTTGTTTTGAAATATTTTCTTTTTTCTTATTAGAAGTGAGTGTTTGATACTTAGGCCTTATAAAGCGCTTCTGTTTAGGGTAACAATGTTATTCTTACTGACCCGTGTAAGACTGGTCTGTTTTTATCGTGATCATCACACCTCTTGATGCCAAGCCTTGGAATAACAGTTAAACAAACAAAAAAAAATCCATTCAGACGCATTTTCTGGTGCGATTGCTTTTGCCTTTATCTGTGTGCGTTTTCCAGACTGCTCTCTGCGGTTTCTTTGATTGGTCAGATTGTTTTAGGCAACTTCAATCAGTAGCTGAATTTGAGTGGATTTTTTCGTGTCTAAATTCAGGTTTTGGATTATATACACATATATATTTCTTCTTAGACTGTTATTGATAAGTCTGTTTTTTTACTGTTGGGAAAAACTGCAAAAAAAAAAAAAAATGTAAAAAGTCACTGAATATCATTGAGGCTAAATACAAGAGCTAAACCATGCAGAATGGAGTAATGGTGGTGGTGTTTTGCTTCGTTTTTGTTTTTGACAATGATTAGACAAACAAATGTAGCAATATCAACAACAGGTTTTGTTTTTGCCCGATTTTGTTACACTTTTATGCAACTTTAATAAAAACATTTGAAATTGAGTTTTTTTCTGTTTTTAATTCAATTCCTTATAGCGTCTATTTATAACGAAGGATCTCAAAGAACTTTAATTTCCCACATAATGAGTGTGTGCTTTCATGACCAGAAGTATTAATTAGTTGAATTTAAAGTGCTGTGAAAAAGTATTACCCTTCTTATAGATTTCCTCTGTATTTTGCCTTTTTTGTCCCACTTAACTGTCCCGGATCATCAAGCAAATTGACCTAATAGGGAAAACCAACCTGAGTAAATATGAGAAGTTTTTTCTCCAAACCAGCCTTGTTCAATCATAAATTCAATGTGACCCTATTTCTTTTTTGGTTCTGTTTTGCTAGCCACATCCAGGCCTGATTACTGTCAGACTCGTAGAATCAAGAAATTACTTAAACAGAACCTGTTTAACAACGTGAAGTAGGCAAAGAGATTTAAAAAAGCAGCATGTACCTTGATCTGAAACAATTCAAAAGCAGATGAGAAAAAAAGTCATGGCGTCTATCTGTCAGGAAAATTCAATTAAATTCAAAAATACTTTATTAATCCCAAAGGGAAATTTGAAAACAAATCTGGAAGTTGCTCGACTTAAACCCGGGAAAAGGTCATAAAGCTATTTCTAACGCTTTTAGACTCCAGTGAACCACAGTAAGACCAATTATCCACAAATGGGGAGTGGCCGGCGTACCAAAACCAAGGCAAGACAACTCACCCACAAATTCACAAAATAACCCAGAACCGCATCTAAAGCACCGCAGACATCACTTGCCTTGGTAACGCTCAGCGTTCATGAATCAACAATGTGAAACAGACCGGGCTAAAATGATATCTTTGGGATATGGGTGACCAGAAAGAACACAAAGGTGTAACAAAGAATTTAAGGGACAATATTATGTGGACTGCCTTGACTAAAATGTAGTTTTAGGACTTGCACCTGGCATAAAACTAACACAGCAATTCAGGAACAGAACACAATACCATCAGACAAACACGGTGGATGCAGTGTGATGGTCTGGGGCTGATTTCCTGCTTCAGAACCTGAAGTGATGGAACCATTATTTCTTCTCTCAGAAAACCTAGAAGTACAATGTCTGTGAACTTAATCTCAAGCAACCGTTAGTTATGGCCCAAAACAGCTTTATTAAAGTCTTGGGGTGTCCTTTTTAAAGTCTGCGCTTACTTCCTACTGAGATGTGTTGTGGCCTAAAAAGGCTCTTCATGTTTGAAAATCCTACACTTTGGCAGAATTTAAAAAATTCTGTAAAGAAGAGTGGGCCAAAATTCCTCCACAGCACACTTGTTGGCAGTTATCATAAACACTTGATGGCAGTTGTTGCCATCAAGAGTGGAACAACCAGTTATTAGGATTAGACGCTATTACTTCTCAACATAGGGCCAGGTTGCTTTGGATTTTTTTTATCCTTAATAGAAAAAAAAACTATTTAAACTGAATTTTGTATTTACTCTTGATTATTTTGTCTAATATTAAAATTTGTTTGATCTGAAATATTGTAAAAAAAGAAGAAATGGCTTAAATCAAACACTACATCTTAGTTATAAGCAAGGAAAACGTCTAGTAGCCTTCTTTCAACCAGCTGACCTGCAGTGAGCAATAACAGGTGGCTCAAGGGCCGTTCTGCCTTACTCTAGGATCATTGTTACAGATATATACCAAAAATACTACACCAATACTACTACCATGATGTGAAAGTATTCAGAACCTGCTTGTGTTGGCTCTTAATAATGTTACTATGGCGCCACTTTGTGGTTGAAAATAGTTTTACAACTATGTTATCTGCTTAGTGGGTAGTAAAAGAAAAAAGCTCCATTATGCTTGTATATTTCCTCTTAGTAACAGAGGTCTTCAATCACCAACTGCAGTATAATTTCAGCTCTAGAGACCCAAAAATATGACAATCTACTGATAATTAATTTAATAACTAACTTATAATTATTAGAGTAGAGTGAGAAGCAGTCGATGCAAGGAACAACTTTCAAGAACCGTAGTTATTATAGATAGATACTTTATGACTAGCAACTGTCAAACCTTTTGAACCTTTTTTACATTTTGGCTCATCGAAAACACAAACATCTGTGTATTTTCGGTGGGGATTTTATGTCACAGACAAACAGAAAGTAGTCATTGGAAGTAAAATAAAAATATTTTCTCACTTTTTACAATTAGAACCCTTTTTTGCACGATAGCCACACTCACCCAGTCACACCCACAAACACGAACACATTCATACACTGATACGCAATCGGTAAGCCACTTGGGGTTAAATGCCTTGCCCAGAGGCACACTGACATGTTGCAAAGGGAAGAATAGAACCCACAATCTTCTGGTGGGTGAGGTCCTTCAGCATGGAGTCTGTATGTTCTTCCCGTGCCTGCGGGAGTTCTCTCAGGGTACTCTTGCTTCCTATATTATATTATATTATATGATATTATATGTTGTGATTGGCTTGCGAGAGCTAATTTTAAATTTGGATTGGACGAGGCAATTGCAGGATGGGCTTTCCTATTGGGCACCTTCACTGGAGCTCTAGACGCTGATTGGCTGAGCCGACGGGCTCGTTGAGTCCGGCAAAGTGTCGAACAGAAGCGGAGCCAGACGAGGAGGAAGTACTTTTCACAATGGAAATAAACAAGTAAACCGAACTTGAAACTTTGTGAAGCTCAACAACCTAACAAGGTGAGCTTTGGGTCTTCCATGTTCGCCGTCAGATGCAGTAGGCGGTGATTTGATTACAAACAGGACCGGCTGCCTGCTGCTGCAGGAGGAGAACGGTGTTTGTTAATCCGAGTATTGCCCTGCTGTAGATCAGTCTAAAAGATGCTCCGGTGTTTCTCTGCGCTGTTCAATGGGATCCCACCGCGGATTATACTTCCTAGCATCCACCTCCGTATCTGTCTATGCGAAACAGCAGTCAGGAAACATGTTTGGATGACTGTAAGTGCGATGAGCAGCGCTTCCTTCGCTGTTAGCTAGTGTTGCACTTGACTTCACCGGCCGTTTACCGCTGCTTTTTAAAAGAAAACGAGGAAGTAGTTTTCACTTTTCCCTTTCGTGGTTTATTAGTGAGAAATACATTCAACATAACTCAAGTTAAGCTGAATTTAGCTGCTTAGTTGAGTCTAAATGTTGTCGCTGTCTCCGTTTGCCTTTTTCTTTACTCAATGACATGACGGAAGCTACCTGAAGCCAAGCTGTTTAGATTTTAGCGATTGACTTCCGGTTTTAACCAAAATAAAACTCCCCTTGCCACGGTTACCCAAGCTTTGGAGGAAATTTGAAACGATTTAAAACATTTACATATTCTTGTTTCTTCACAGAGTGGTGGAGTGGATGTTAAAGTACCTTTATTTTAAAAGTTTCCTGCTTTTCTATTTAGAAATAAAATATTAATTTCCGGTTTAAGGCAATGGTTTTGTAGCTTACTTCACACAGACGGTATCTGACAAAATGCCTTTCATTTTTAGCGTATATATATATATATTATATATATATATATATATATATATATATATTAGGGCTAAAACAGTTAATCAGATTAATCGATTTTTGAAATACTAATTTAGTAATAGAATAACTGTTTACAGGAGTATACAGACGCTAAAACATGCTATTTGCTGAAAGAACAACCCACTCAGAGCAGTAATTAGGCAACAATTTTACCAAAAACATATGCATTTTGCATTTACAATGAAAAACCTTCTTTGTCTGCAAATATCCTCTATCCAGAACTACTCAAGTAGCATAGTTTTAGCTCCATCTGGTTCAAATTCTGTAAAACAAATCTCCTAGAAGGGGATATTGTGAGAGGTTTTGAATCTTCGCCTGGTGTAAATTTAGACTTAGTATACTTCCAGTTGTTCTGTGAAAGTCTCTGAGGTTTGCTGGGGAACATTAAGTGACAAACAGCATCATGAAGACCACAGCACACAACAAACAGGTGAGGGAGAAGGTTTTTGAGAAGTTTAAAGCAGGGTTAGGTTAGAAAACAATAACACAAACTTTAAGCATCTAACATAGCTCTGTTCCAATCTAAAAATGGAAAAAAATATGGCACAACTGCAAACCTACCAAGACATGGCCGTCCAGATGAACTGATATGGGAGGGCCATGGTAGCTCTGGGGGAGCTGCAGAGATACACAGCTCAGAGAGGGAGAATCTTTTGACAACTATTAAAGATGCACTCTGCAGGTCTGGCTATATTTTGAAGAGTGCCATGAAGAAAAACATATTTGAAACAAAGCCATAAGAGGTTTTGTTTAGAGCTAGTCACAAGCAAACATGTGGAAGAAGATGCCAGTCAGATTAGAGCAACCTTTAACTTTTTGGCCTGCTTGCGTGGGAAACACTGCCCCGAACACACCATCCCCAGTAGTGGCAGCATCATGCTTTGCTGTTATTATTTTTCAGCATGGAGCTGAGAGAAGCTGGCCAGAGTTGATGGGAAGTTGGATCGTGACACACACGGGACAGCCCTGGAAGAAGTTATTTGGGATTTATTTGCTCAAGGCAGACAGAGGGCATTGATAAACATTTTGATTAACACAAAAGTAAATGCACCCAGTTCCATTTCCATTCTTTGTGCCACTGCCAGACAGTACTGGATAAACACCCTAAAAATATGAAATTAGCCATTAAAATACCTCCACTTATTTCCTTCCTTGTTCCAAGTGAAAAGCCTCGCACTGTAAAAATATCTGCCATAAACCGCTGCTCCTCACGCTCATGGAAATTTCTAGCGGTCTCTTTGAAACCTTGATGTACAGTAATATCAGTAACTGCTGCCTAATTCAAGGTCAAAGGAAAGTGAAACCACAGTAATATTTCGGATCATACAGTACAGACCAAAAGTTTGGACACACCTTCTCATTCAAAGAGTTGTCTTTGTTTTCATGACTATGAATATTGTAGCTTCACACTGAAGGCGTCAAAACTATGAATTAACACATGTGGAATTATATACTGAACAAAAAAGTGTGAAACAACTGAAAATATGTCTTATATTCTAGGTTCTTCAAAGTAGCCACCTTTTGCTTTGATTACTGCTCCGCACACTCTTGGCATTCTGTTGATGAGCTTAAAGAGGTAGTCACCTGAAATGGTTTCCAACAGTATTGAAGGAGTTCCCAGAGATGTTTAGCACTTGTTGGCCCTTTTGCCTTCACTCTGCGGTCCAGCTCACCCCAAACCATCTCGATTGGGTTCAGGTCAGGTGACAGTGGAAGCCAGGTCAACTGGCGCAGCACCCCATCACTCTCCTTCTTGGTCAAATAGCCCTTACACAGCCTGGAGGTGTGTTTGGGGTCATTGTCCTGTTGAAAAATAAATGATGGTCCAACTAAACGCAAACCGGATGGAATAGCATGCCGCTGCAAGATGCTGTGGTAGCCATGCTGGTTCAGAATGCCTTCATTTTGAATAAATCCCAACAGTGTCACCAGCAAAGCACCCCACACCATCAACCTCCTCCTCCATGCTTCACGGTGGGAACCAGGCATGTAGAGTCCATTCGTTCACCTCTTCTGCGCCGCACAAAGACATGGTGGTTGGAACCAAAGATCTCAAACTTGGACTCATCAGACCAAAGCACAGATTTCCACTGGTCTAATGTTCATTCCTTGTGTTCTTTAGCCCAAACAAGTCTCTTCTGCTTGTTGCCTGTCCTCAGCAGTGGTTTCCTAGCAGCTATTTTACCATGAAGGCCTGATTCACACAGTCTCCTCTTAACAGTTGTTCTAGAGATGTGTCTGCTGCTAGAACTCTGTGTGGCATTGACCTGTTCTCTAATCTAAACTGCTGTTAACCTGCGATTTCTGAGGCTGGTGACTCGGATGAACTTATCGTCCGCAGCAGAGGTGACTCTTGGTCTTCCTTTCCTGGGGCGGTCCTCATGTGAGCCAGTTTCTTTGTAGTGCTTGATGGTTTTTGCGACACTTTCAATGTTTTCCCAATTGTTCGGACTGACTAACCTTTATTTCTTAAAGTAATGATGGCCACTCGTTTTTCTTTACTTAGCTGCTATTTTCTTGCCATAATACAAATTCTAACAGTCTATTCAGTAGGACTATCAGCTGTGTACTGTATCCACCTCCTGCACAACACAACTAATGGTCCCAACCCCATTTATAAGAAATCCCACTTATTAAACCTGACAGGGCACACCTGTGTAGTGAAAACCATTTCAGGTGACTACCTCTTGAAGCTCATCAACAGAATGCCAAGAGTGTGCGTAGCAGTAATCAAAGCAAAAGGTGGCTACTTTGAAGAACCTAGAATATAAGACATCTTTTCAGTTGTTTCACACTTTTTTGTTCAGTATATAATTCCACATGTGTTAATTCATAGTTTTGACGCCTTCAGTGTGAAGCTACAATATTCATAGTCATGAAAAAAAGGACACCTCTTTGAATGAGAAGGTGTGTCCAAACTTTTGGTCTGTACTGTATGTCTATATGGTAAAATGTTCTTTCTGATGTTGAAATCTTTCAGAGACGTTTTTGTGCCTTCTGATGCAACCGAGTCAATCTGTTGAGTTAAAGTGTAAAAACTTCTCCATTGACCGACACTTCACCTGCTTACATTACGAATGGCAATTTTAGATTTATATTCACTGTATGAAAATAATATGAAATGTGTGATTGTACTCATCTCCTCAGAAACTAACATACAGAACCTTACCTTCTGGTTCCAGCCCACCATGCCTGCCCAACCTGCTGAGAGGGAGCCGGAGGAGGACATGGAGGCAGACGGAGAGTCGCAGCTCCCCGAAGCCAACGGAGAGTTGGAGGAATCAAAAGACGATGAGAGAACGGGGGGCAGGGGAGAGGAGACGATGGAGGAGAGCTTGGAGGAGAGGGACAGTGACATGGAGGAGAGTGAAGAGGTAGAAGAAGAAGAGGAGGAGGAAGAGGAGAGTTCAGGTAGAAAATCTTGATGTCCAAAAGTTTGTATTAAATCTGGCGCTGGACAAAGATGAAATGTGTCCTCTGTCATGTCTCTCTTTGAAGAGATGGACGACGAGGACTGCGAACGGAGAAGAGGAGAGTGTCTAGACGAGATGATGGATCTGGAGAAACAATTTCAGGAGCTCAAAGAGAAGTAATTTAAATAAGATGGTTATTTCTGGCCTGGTCTCTACAAGATGTGTTGTGGCCGGTTCAGGTTCAATCTCAAAGATTCCCAAAACAGAAAAGGCTCATCGATGCATCTCCAATTTGGAGGCTTCATAACTTTACTGTATATGTGTGATGTAAATAACCGTAGCTGCAGATATAAGCTGCTAACTAACTGAAGAAATGCTTCAAAACGCCTTCAAACTCTGCAGTACAAGCGTCATTTCCTCATCTGCTCAACATGTCCCAGTGTTATGTTCCTCAGCAGTCTCAAAGAGCTGAGAAGGACCAAGATGGCTGACTGCATCGTCTTCTTGCAGGTTGTTCCGGGAGCGGCTGAACCAGGTGAAGGTGAAGCTGGACGAGGTGCTGACTGGGAAGGCAGGAGAATACAGAGAACCTCTGGCTGGCCTACAGAACAGCATGCAGATACGAACACAAGTGGCCGGTAAATAAAACAGTCCTCCCTAATGAGAAGAGTCATTAGGTGGCTAGGAACTTTTTTATTATTTGTCGAATCAGTCATATCAAGTTTCAGAAGTATCCATCCATTGCTTATCCTTGAAGGGTCGTGGAGAGGCTGGTGCCTTTCTCTACCCGTTATTAGGCGGATGGAGGGGTACACCCTGGACAGGGCACATTCGTAGGGCAACACAGGGAAACACAGGACCAACAGCCATGCACACACACACACACACGCACACACACCTAGAGACAGTTTAGAGAGACTAATCACCCTAACAGTCATGTTTTTGGACTCTGGGAGGAAACCAGAGTACCCTGAAAAAACCCAGGCATGAGCAGGGAGGCATGCAAACCCTGTGAAAGACCCCAGGCTGGGATTCGAACCCAAGTTAATCAGTTTAGATTTTAAAAACTAACAATGTTTCTGCAGTTTGTACAATTTTAAATGTCACACAGCAAAAGCTACAGGGGTTGGACAATGAAACTGAAACACCTGGTTTTAGACCACAATAATTTATTAGTATGGTGTAGGGCCTCCTTTTGCAGCCAATACAGCGTCAATTTGTCTTGGGAATGACATATACAAGTCCTGCACAGTGGTCAGAGGGATTTTAAGCCATTCTTCTTGCAGGATAGTGACCAGGTCACTACGTGATACTGGTGGAGGAAAACATTTCCTTACTCGCTCCTCCAAAACACCCCAAAGTGGCTCAATAATATTTAGATCTGGTGACTGTGCAGGCCATGGGAGATGTTCAACTTTACTTTCATGTTCATCAAACCAATCTTTCACCAGTCTTGCTGTGTGTATTGGTGCATTGTCATCCTGATATACGGCACCGCCTTCAGGATACAGCGTTTGAACCATTGGATGCACATGGTCCTCAAGAATGGTTCGGTAGTCCTTGGCAGTGACGCGCCCATCTAGCACAAGTATTGGGCCAAGGGAATGCCATGATATGGCAGCCCAAACCATCACTGATCCACCCCCATGCTTCACTCTGGGCATGCAACAGTCTGGGTGGTACGCTTCTTTGGGGCTTCTCCACACCGTAACTCTCCCGGATGTGAGGAAAACAGTAAAGGTGGACTCATCAGAGAACAAAACATGTTTCACATTGTCCACAGCCCGATATTTGCGCTCCTTGCACCATTGAAAGTGACGTTTGGCATTGGCATGAGTGACCAAAGGTTTGGCTATAGCAGCCCGGCCGTATATATTGACCTTGTGGAGCTCCCGACGGACAGTTCTGGTGGAAACAGGAGAGTTGAGGTGAACATTTAATTCTGCCTTGATTTGGGCAGCCGTGGTTTTATGTTTTTTGGATACAATCCGGGTTAGCACCCGAACATCCCTTTCAGACAGCTTCCTCTTGCGTCCACAGTTAATCCTGTTGGATGTGGTTGGTCCTTCTTGGTGGTATGCTGACATTACCCTGGATACCGTGGCTCTTGATACATCACAAAGACTTGCTGTCTTGGTCACAGATGCGCCAGCAAGACGTGCACCAACAATTTGTCCTCTTTTGAACTCTGGTATGTCACCCATAATGTTGTGTGCATGACAATAGTTTGAGCAAAACTGTGCTCTTACCCTGCTAATTGAACCTTCACACTCTGCTCTTACTGGTGCAATGTGCAATCAATGAAGACTGGCTACCAGGCTGGTCCAATTTAGCCATGAAACCTCCCACACTAAAATGACAGGTGTTTCAGTTTCATTGTCCAACCCCTGTATATCTGATATTTTATCCTTCCTTAAACAGGGATATTTTCAGCATTGGTAAAAACAGACGTGTTGTTAGATTGAATGTGGATACTATTTGTCTTATGGGTGCAAGAGCAATTATTCAATTTTTGTAACTTAGATGTTCTAGTCTTTCTTACTCCACATACTCCACACACACCAGGATGGATGCTGTTCTGTGTGAACCGTCTTCAGCTGGGCTCGTTGATGTAGAAAAGCACCCAAATTAAAATGTGACGGAGACTTCCACTTCCCCTCGAGGACCTGATGTCGCTCCCTGCGTCAGAGCAGCAGTTTTCTCACAGGTTCAGCCTCCGCTGTCTCTGACGTGTTGGTGTCTGGTTCTGTCTGCAGGAGTGTACCGGGAGCTGTGTCTGCAGGTGATCAAACACAAGCACGAATGTGAAGTTCAAGGAGCGACGCAACATCTGGAGGTGATTAAGTCTCATGTCACGCATCAAAACAAGCAGTTACACCAAACAGTTTAGAGCTGCCGATCAATCCATCCATTGGTCCTGTTTTTAAAGTAAGACCCTCCTCGTAGTGACACTGAAAGCTACGACTCGCTTTTCTGTCGTCAAAACCACAGAAATCTCCTAATAAATGTCTTATTTATGTATCAGTAACAATTTCAAGAACATGTTTTTACAGAGAAAGCGGTAAAGATTACATAGAACGTTCATACCTTAGTCTAGAAGCGTCAGAAAGGACTGTGACACACATGCGAACCCACCAAGGTATGAAGATCCACCTAAATCAGGGGCCTGCGGCTCCAGAGCAACATGTGGCTCTCAGAAACCAAATAAGAGATGTTTTTAATTAAAAAGGCAATAAGAAAGGGTGGTTTTTATCAGTTCTTCTGTATGTTTTATGCCAAATCTGCATAGAATATCTACAACAGAAGGGCTTTTAAAAGTAATTTAATGTTTTAAACTATGTGCTTTATATTTTTAAGTGGGCTAGCTGTCTATCCTCATTTTCCCACTGGCCTCCTTCTACAAATTACAGAGTTGTTTTTTTCTTTTGTAAACATAAGATGATTTAAAATCTGAAAATAAAAATTTATTTTATGCTAATTTCCTTAGCTTTTAAAATAAAACTTTTAATTCAGTACATATTTATAAAATCGAATCTGTTTTTGCGACTCTAGACAGATTTTGTTTTGTAGCAGCAGGGGCAAAAGTGGCTCTTTGCAAAGGTTCCTGACCCCTGACCTAAGCTGACAGGCATGGGAAGAACAGCATTAATCAAGGAACCAGCCAAAAGCCTCATGGTAACTCTGGAGGAGCTGCTGAGATCCACAGCTCAGGTGGGATAGTCTGTTGACTGGTATTAGTTATGTTCTTCACACAGTTTAGTGGAAATTCGTCCCGTTTATCGTTGTGTCCTTTGACAAACCAAAGTGGTTTTCCTGGTTCTTTCTGTGAAATCCAACCAGGCTTGTAGAGGTCCAGCAGCTCATGATTCCTTTCATCGGGGCGAGGGTGTTGTTGACGTCACCTTGCTGTGGGTTTGGTAGTTTAGTCAACATGCAGTTCGTTCAGTCCATCTGAGTGGAGTCTGTGTCTGACACGACGTTGACCCACCTGGACCTAAAAGACGACACTAATGAATGACTGTGGTGTAAAGGCTAATGATCTGTGTGCTGCAGAGTGAGCGCTCCTTGCTGTTTGATGCCATGAAGGCAGAGCTTCTGGAAAAGATACGCAGACTAGAGGAGGACAGACAGAATATAGACCTCACCTCAGGTAACGTGTTACTATGAAAAACTGTTCACATACATGACGTCATATTTATGACAGTCACTTCTTCAGGGTTCAGCATTTTACAGGTTTGGATGAGTTTGGAACAGAAAGATGTTTCCAGACTTTAGGCCTTCTTTGTGTCCTTCCTTTCCTCCCTGCCTCATGTCCTTCCTTCCTTCCTTGTGGATTTACATCTTTCATCCGGTTTGTCTGTTCTCGCTTCCTTCTCTTTTCTTGTCCTTGCTTCTTCCTTTCTGTACCCCAACCAGCTTTCCTTTCTTATGTCTTTTCTTATTTTCTTTTATATTTCCCTCCTTATGTCTTTTCTTGTGTCCTCCCTGGGTTCTTTGTATCCTTCCTTTGAGTCTTTCTTTCCCTACTTCTGTGCCCTGCCTATTCTTCTTTCCTCCTTTGGTTTCCTACCTTTCTTATTTCTTTCTTTCCTACCTTCCTTGGTTTGGTTCTCTGGTTCCTTCCTTCCATCTTTTCATATCTTGTGCCTTCCTTTCCTGCCACTCTTATCTTATCTCTTCTTCTATTCCCTGTGTCCTTATTTCCTTCCTTTTTTCTCCCTTCCTTTCCTACTTTGTGTCATTCGTTCTCTTTTCTTTTCTGTTCTTTTTTCCTTCCTTTCCTTGATTCCTTCCTTTCTATTTTTGCTGTTTCTTGCAGGTTTTGTATTTTAAAGCTGTATAATTCGGCTCTGGAAAGTCTGGAACATTTGAAATAAACGTGTAGGAACCCTGCATCCAACCTTTATGTCAGTTTTAAGTGGATTCTCGCCTAACCTTTTTTCGATGTGTGTGAGCCTTTAGAGAAGGTTTTTACTTGCAGCTTGTCTTTGTTGCAGAGTGGAGTGATGAACTGAGAGGCAAGAAGTGTAAAAGGAAGAACCTGCTGGATCGCTCAGAGAAAAAAAAGAAAGTTGCTTTAGTTTCAGGTAAGAACAGAAAATGTAACGAGCAACCTGCCAGCTTGTGACCAATAAACCGTGCAGGTGAATTTAAAAAACTGCATTCGTGTTGCAGGGCCCTTCATTGTCTACATGTTGAGAGATATCGACATCCTCGAAGACTGGACTGCCATCAAGAAGGTTAGAAGTCAACTTTCTCAGCTGATGAACTATAACGTTTTTTTATTTAGTTTTTTTATTATCTACCCGTTTTTGTTAGTCTGTCTCATAAAATCCAAATAGAGCAAAACAAAATAAGCGACTTAATGTGAAACCTTTTAAGGGGTCTGAATATTTCTTCTACTGCAGGGTTATTTTTGTGTCAAGTAAGAATTAAATCCTGTTAGTATTAAGTTTTTTATTTACAGTTTGGTCATTTGCCTGCTTAGCTACAGTGCATGTATGGAGCAGGAAAAACAAAATTGGGATTTTGAGTGTCGGATATTGTCAGATTTCAGTCGCCTGCCGAGCAATCGGTGCATCTTTGGAGGTCACCATCATAAAAAGTGTTTTCGTGTCTTCCAGGCAAAAGCAGCACTGTCCCCACTAAAAAAGAAGGTTGAGAGTAAGTCCACTTCAGCTGCATGAAAAAAAAACGTCATTCTGCAAGAGTTTCGCTTCTAACTGTTCTCGGCGATGTGTTTCAGAGCGGTGATGATGTGACGACCCGTGCTGCAAAGACACCAAACCTAACCGAGACACTCACATTCCAAGTTTCTTCCTCTGACACTCCTGTGTTTGACTGAAACACAGCAGCTCGCAATGCTCTGCCGTTTGTTTGTTGTGAAAGCCTTTAACCCCCCACCCCCGACTGCTTGTTTGTTATCTGTTGCTATTTAAGATACGTTCTTAATGAAATGACAACCATGTATTTATAGAAGATTTATAATGCTGATTAAAATTTTAATCTTTTATGACACGGGCCTTTTGCTGTTTTTTTTTTGTGAGAAGAAACTCGTCTCTAGAAGAAAACAAAAGAGATTGACAATGTGGGAAAGCTGAAGACCAACAGAAACATAATGCAGGTAATGAATGATCTGAGAGGAATAACCAAATCACACTGCTGCACATCTACCTGGCATTTTAAGAGCACGGGAAGATACACACCCTTAGGTTAATAACGCTCCTTCTTTCTACGCATATTCTGCAGCATTATGTAATTTGATCGCCAGCTAAGCTAGTCTTCCTCAGATTTCTTTTAAAGATATACCACAGCATGAGTGTAGCAACTATGATACTCCTTACATGGCCCCACTCATACGAACGCTAGTTCAATTTCACTGCAATGAAATGACCCAATAATAAAGCTACAAGATCTGACCTTACGCAAAGCAGATGCTCTGTCTACACAGATGAAGATTTACTCATCTCTACATGCTGAATGCTTGAATTGGTTCCACATAATGGCAGCGCAACCTATGTTTTGATTATTTCCCCGAATCATTTGACTACTTTTCTAGAAATTACCTTTCATTGCAAAATGATCAGCAGACCATTTATTATGGAAATAAAATACAAGATGACTATATGTCTGCATTTACACTCACGTAAAATGTGTTTTTAGATATGCTGCTTAGATTTAAGTGGGAGGTAAACTGAAAATCCTCAGTCACAGAGACATCTAGTGCTCTGCCACTTCATTTACTGTATCTTTAGTCGCACCAAGTGACTGTATTTACAGATAGTCTTTTCTAGGTCGGTGAATAAGAGGAAAACATTCTGTAAAATAGTGGGGTTTCTCATAGTAGCGTGATATTGGCCAGGGTTTGGGGTGTATATTTGCGTCCGGTTGTACTCGCATCATTAAGCCACTGTGACCTCTAGCAACAGTGGCCTCATTTAAAACTAAAATCCACTTCCTGTATCAAACTTATTTAGGTGCTGGTAATGTTGTCTAATGTACATGTGTATCATTTATGATGCGTCCTGGTTATTATGTATATTGTTTTTGTACTGTAATGAAGGATGTAAAACTTATAGTATGTTACTTTACTTTAAATCTCTTTTCCATTTTCTACTCTTCCTGATTATCTGACCATCTTGAGCTGAAAGTTTGAAACTCTATAGGAGTGATGCAGTACATGCAGGCAAATTGGTGTATTAAGTTTTTTTTTTTTACTTTCAGTTCATAAAATCTTTTTTTCAGGTCATTTCTCAGATATAAATCTTTCTGTTACAAACAAAAATAGAGAGAAAACAGAAAGAGGAAAATAACCAGGAAAACCCAGGAGTGCTTCTTCACGCCAACAGGATTTAACTCACTGGTCGGACTCCTAAAAATAAAATTAGGTGATACACGACTGGGCTGGAAGAAGTTTAATTGACACAAAGAAAGAGAAAGAAGAGATCTGTGAAGATAATTCAGATTTTTACACATTTCACAAAGCAGCAAAAGTTGAAAATGAACCGGAAAAAAGTGTAAATAGAGCTAAATATATAGATTTTCATGGTTTCTTGTAGCCTCTGAATGATTAACCCCTCCTGAGGTCAGCCCCTTCTCTTCCTGCTGTAACTTCCCTCAATCTGCTCACAGATGCTTGCTGAGTTTACGCGCCTGCCTCTCCCTGGCTTCAAAGGCCGCTTTGGTGTCCAGGAGCTCATCCAGCTGCCGGCGGATCCGGGCCATGTCAAGCTGGGTGGCCTCGCACTGCCCCCTCAGGGCGGACGACTCCACCCTCAGCTGCGTGGCGGCTAATGAGAGCTGCTCGCTCCGCTCCCTGCATTGCTGCTGCATCCTCTTGGCGTCGCTCAGGAGGGACTCCACGCTCACGACCACCGAGTCGCACTGGGCGCTGGACATTTCCTGGAGAGATGAGACGGAGAAATGACTGAAAAACATCCATGCAGACAGAAGTTGTGGAAATTTGCACTAAACAGCAGGTCCTTCACAGATGAGCAGGTTTAACAGCAACATTTGATCTGTGGTGTGTGAAGTAGATTACAGATTTATCCTGGCTTATCTCACTGCTACGCGGTTGCCTTCTCCTCTTTATTTACCTGGTTGTTTTCTAGCCAGCAGTTTAAAACATAAAATGGACCCCGTCTCACCATTGATTCCAGGGTCAGGTTGATCTCCAGCCTTCTGGTCGTCTTCTGGGACTCGATTTCTTGGTCCGTATTACTGTTCTCCAGTGTTTGATAGTCCCTGGCCTTTCTCTCTTCACGGATTTACTTCCTGCACATCTAAAACAGAGCAGACGCAGACTCCAGGAATCCTCTTTTTAAGGTGAAGTTTTACTGCTGCAGGTCAGGTGAAGGTCTGGTTCTTTAAAAGGCGGATATTTCAGAGTCCGTCTTTGAAGTCCAGAATGCCGTTTGTGGCTCTCCTCAACAAGCGTCACCTTCTACCTCAGGCTCAAAGTGAGGTCAGGTAATCCTCAGAGATAAGACCATTAAGGAAGGAGAAAAGGAGGCAGGTGTAAGCTCTCCTCCTGGTCTATTTTCATCTGCCTGGTTACTATTCAGTAGTTTACTAATCAATCTATGCCTTTAAAAGCCACATCTCAACAACTCAAACAATAAAAGCTTAAATGACCCCAGGGAAAAAAATGTGAAGATAATTTAAATAAGTTTGTTCGCAATGAGCAAATATTTGTATAAACCAAATATTTACAGATACTTTGTGAAACTATGTATTTTCCTCACTGTCTGCACACATTTTCTGTGAGACTGAGGTCAACGTTTTGCTACTGGGTAACTAATGTGGTGGTATGCTAAGAGTCAATGTCTATCTGGAAGAACAGTTTGTGTCCAACCTTTAACTTCCTGGCTGTCTTCAGATATTTTAATATTTTCACATAATGTTCTTTACTCGTGTCATCGGTTTTGTGAAGCGCACTAGTTCCTCCTGCAGCTAAACAGCCACACAACATCATGCTGCCACTCCCGTACCTTACAGTCAGGATTTTTGTTCTCAGGCTTGCAAGCTTCCCCCTTTTTCCTCCAAATATTAGGACAGACATTCTGGCCAAACAGATGTGTGAGATCACAGGAGACGTCAGGAAAATGTATGCCTTTGTCCCAGAGTGCATTAGCAAACTGTAATCTGACCCACCGAGTTGAATCTAAAATGAGTCTTTAAAACACAGTTAAATGCCACATTATACTGTTTTACATATATACTGGAGAAGGGTCCAAAGGTATATATGTATGCATTTCAGGAAAACCAAAACTATTTTATAGTAAAGAAACGAGAAACTGTTTTCAAGTAGAAATTACTTAATTTAATATCATCCAGCAGAGGGAGACATTTACCAACACTTTCATTTTCTTCAATCATCTCTAATAGGGTTTACTTTTATGGATTTAACACAAAAACATCAAATAGTATTAATGCAAAGAAATTCCCATTTAAAGCTTCAGACCTTATATTAATATATTTTGTAAAATGTCCTAAGTTATTTCAGTGTTACTGAAGCAGGCCTGGTTTGCAAAGTTACACGACTTTACAATATTAATGGCAACAATTAAAAAAAATAAGTTGCTGCAATAAGCGTTTCCCAGTTGTTGGATGGGTAAACAAAGGTTAGCTGAACAGGTTTCTGGTTCAATAGGATAGAAAAAAAAACAAAAACAAATTTGAGGCTGGAAGCACAAACCTTTCACCTCACTGCTGATTACAGAAGGACCTGAAGTAAGTATTATACAAAATAAAAAACATCTCCAGTTTTGCCACCACTCGCTGGGTTATTGCGACCTTACTGCGGCCGTGGGGAGCGGTTGAAGAACGGCTCTGTCTCCGCAGTGGTCGCCCCCGGCTCGCCAAAGAGGGCTCCAGCCGGCGTGGGAACGTGCTTGGCCCCTAAACTCTGACGCCTCTGAACGATCACCAGCACTCCGATGATTAGCCAAAAGAAGAAGTTGACCCAGACCGCCGTCTAAGGAGGAACACGACACAACAGGAGTCTTTCTAAATTTGAATTCAAATGCTAATTCGAAAAAAAAATTACATTTTTGTTGGACCTTTTCTGTAATTTTCAGGATGATATGAAGGAATCTGCTCAATCCACTGATCAATACACATCAAGTATTTCTAACAAAGTTTAAGGTCAGAATGTGGTGGGACACAAACCTCTGATTTGTGAAGATTGGTGTAGACCCTGTCTCCTTGAATTGGACTGACCCATTTTCTGCTCTGAGCAGTATCACATCTGACAGACAAAGAAAGCAACTCAGTTACAAAGCTAAAGGAAATCACTTCATTTGTAATTCATCTTTTATGCTTAACTAAAGATATCTAAAGCTTTCAAATTTCTTTTAAAATCCTGATTAAATATTATATTTATTTGCATTATCTCACCTTGTGTTTCCAGCTTTAGTACAGGCACTGTATCTTATTCAGGGTATAAGTGCAGCACTCTGAAAAAGTCTTTGGCCCCTTACAGATTTCTTCTGTTTTTGCTTTTTTGTCACATCTAAATGTTTCTGATCATCAAACAAATTCTAATGTCAGAAAAAGAAAACCCGGGGAAATACTTTTCCTGAAGAACCACTTTTGAAGCACTTTTCAAATGATGTTTTCATCTATTAAGGGAAAAAAGCTATCCAAACCAACCTGCCACTTAGTGAAGCTAGCTAGCTACACTTAGTGAAGCAAGCTAGCTAGCTACACTTAGTGAAGCTAGCTAGCTAGATAGCTGAATAGCTAGATAGATAGATAACACGAAGTAGGCAAAAAGATACCAATATACATCACAATATGACAAGAAACAAGGTCACTGACATCTGTCAATCTGGAAAGGGTTACAAATTCATTTCTAAGACTTTGGGAGTCCAGTGAACCACAGTGAAAGTCATCTACAAATGGAGAAAATATTGGAAACGGAGGAACTGTGGGGAACCTCCCAAGGAGGTCCTGCCAAAATTACTCCGCGAGCTCGTTGATGACTCATCCAGGTCACAAAGCAACCCAGAACAATGTCTACAGCACTGCAGGCCTCACCTGCCTCAGTTAAAATCAGAGTTCAAGACTCAACAATAAGAAAGAGACAAAAAATAACATCCATGAGAGAAATCCAGGGAGAAAACCATAGCTGGCCAAAAACAACACAAAGGTCGTGTCTCACAAACAATATCTGAATGATCCTCGAGACCCTTGGGTGAAAATCCTAAAGGAGAATTTGTGGCCATCGGTTTATGTGCTTAACCTCAAGCGCACCTTGGTTATCCAGCAGGTTATCCGGGGGTGATACAAACAGTTATCAGGTTTAGGGTGCAATTACATTCTCACATACAACCATGCTTGTCTGGAAAGATTTTTTCCCTTAATAAATAAAATCCTCATTTCAAAACTGCATTTTGTTTTGACTCTAGTTATCTTTGTCTGATTTTAATAATTGTTAGATGATCTGAAACATTCAAAAGCAAAAATATTTAAATTTTTAATTGGACACAATGTGTCATTGGAAAAAGCTGCTAACTTGTTCCAAAACAACAAACATAAAAAATAAGAATAAAAACAACCACCTGCCAACATATCTTTTTAAAAAATATTTTAATATTTAAGCGAAATAAATAAACAATTACCAGAATGAAAATCTGAAAAATGAGGCTTCCTGTGGTAATACAGCTGATAAAGTAGAAATAATACCTAAAGCTAAAGCTGACAGAGTAGAAATGACCTTTATTAGTGGCTTCTCAGTGAAAGCTTGTGGTTTAGTGTTCACACGTCTGAACATGTGTGTGTGTGTGTGTGTGTGTGTGTGTGAAATCGGCATTTAGCTGATCAGTGAAAGAAGATGTGTTTGCACCACCTGGTAATATTGGGAACGGTTTGGGTAATGGAGTTACAGAGCGAGTCACGCCCAATCTTCAGCATGCAGCCCGTGATGAGCAGGAAGAAGAGAAAGATGCCGCTCACGACTATCATCAGGTTCATCCACACGCGCTCCCTGAAAGACGACAGGAGAAGCAGGAAGGGTGTGAAGAACAACGCAGGGAAGGGAAAGAGAAATTACTGAGTAGGAGAAAACATTTAAGTCTTTAATCATAGCTGAAAACAGATACTTCTGCTGTAAATATAACCCAGTGCATTTGTCATTATAGGACATTTTAGGCAAGCTTCTGTTTGCTAAATACCAGACTAATGACAAATGTTTTGTTGGGTTTCCCACTACAAACTTCTCACAATAGTTTGCTGACAGAGCTGCTGTAACTGGGTCTGGTTTGTTGGTCTAGCCTTTAATGTTGCTTTTAGAGTAGTGGCTTCCTCCTTAATGAGTGGCCCGTCAATTTAGGACTTCTTTCTCTGTGGATAATAACACTCATACCAGCTTCAGCAACTTCTTCACAAGGTTTATTGCCTTGTTTCTCGGGTTGATTTGCATATTTCACAGAAAAACACGTTTATCTGCGGCACCTTCATGCATCTGGATGGTACCCAAGGATGAACCAGACTTGTGGAGCTCCACAGCTCTCTTCTGGGTATCTTGGCTGGTTTCTTTTAATTTCCACAGCAGGAAGTCGTGTGTCTGAGGTATTGCCTTAAAATACACCCACAGATGAGCCACATTTTACCTCAAATACTGTGAATAAACCCATTAGAAGCTCCCTAAATGGTTTAAAGAGTATCTTAGTGTATATAAACATCCTTAAATAATCCTGCTTATTATTCTGGTGTTTAGCAAATAATATACATTAATACTAGTTCTGCAGCCTGCATTATAAGAAATACTCATTCTGTTTTGTTCTACATTTTACTTTGTTAAACACCTAATATTGCAAAAAGTTCAACTCAAAGATTAGTACAGCACTTCCTGAGCTCCACAGATTTTACAATCCAAGGTAGAAAGATTTGAGTCCGGCGTAATCCAGAAGGAAGATCTTGCAGACGTAACTAAAATACTACATATAGATCTGTTGTAGTTGGAATAAATCATGACAAACAATCCTCTCAGAGCGTTTCCTCAACACAGTGATAAAGTATGTATTAAATAAACTAACAACTGCTTTCAATGTCTTAAAGTGCAAATGAACAATAACAGGTTAGTTTTCTCAGTCGTGAGCTTTGGACTCTGTTTGGCAGCTGTAAACGTATTAAAACAACAACATGACAAGACGGGACATGTCATGCCTCGTCATGAGGACAGGACACGAGTCCCGCCGTTCGTCACCTTCTCATTTCTCCCTCCATGCAGATAGCGTACACCCAGTACAGAGACAGGGAGAAACACACCACCGCCACCATGACGGATATGGCCGAGACAAAGTAGCACAGGGAGGCAGAGGTGGATGCCTGGACTCCGATGAGATTTGCTGACGCATTGTAGCTGACGCGTCCATACAGCATGCACAGACCACCAAAATTACCCTAAAACAAAAAGAAAGACAGAGGGTAACTTTACTCTTTGGGTTTATAGACTGACTTTAAGTTTAGACTGCAGCAGAAAAACAGAGAGACCAATCCAGGTTCATAAAAACGCTGCTGTAGCTGATTGTATTTTGCCAGATGGCAAAAACTGAAAATTATATTCAATTTATTAGAGTTAGGTACACTGTGGACTGGACTGGTTTGCATTAGTGTTATGTTGAGCTCAGGGAATCAATCTGAGCATCTAAACAGAAGTCAACACAACACCAAACATGACACAAAGTGTAAAAGATTCAACAGTTGTTTGATTCTGACAATAACTTCATGTTTGCTTCCTAGAGATGATACACTTGACCCTGTCTTTTTGTGTTTAACCCCAGCTCTCTCGTAGACAAATCAATTGAAGGAGCTATTGCTGCAACTAACTATATTATGTATTCTGTTTTAATCCTTCAGATTCTCCTGCCAATAACTACTTTTTCTTTCACATAGAAAGTACTCCTAGACGAGTGCTTTAGCGTGTGCTGGGTCTCAAAACCCCAATCAGAGGCTACCTCTTGTTGATAGTGAGTTCTCCGTCCACTGTCGCCACATGAAAGCTTACTATAAGGTATTGCTGCAAAGTTAATCAATGCAATCGACTGTGTACTATCACTACATGCCCATTCAGGAGGGATTGCTGCAAAGTCAGTGACTCCATGGAAGCGGCTGGGTTTCCTTAGATTAAAAAAAACTTTTAGCCGATGTGACAACTAAACTGAAATTGAGTGCAGTGTTGTATAACTAGAATCAAATCGAAAAGTAATTGAATTTTAATCTGTCTGTATGATTGGACTGAACTGACGATATATTTCTATATTTAAACTGGATCTGTTTGTTTTGCAAAGCCTCTTGAGTTGACGTTCATTGTGAATTGGATGTATATAAACAAATAAACTGAAATGAATTAAATACCAGAGTAAACGTATAGCACGGAGTAATGCAGTGATGTCCCTTCACCACCTGTTGCTGCACACTGGTTGTCAGCTGGCTGAAAAACGGCCACTACACTTTTTTTCTCACAAGAAAGGCAAATTTGGCTGTCTGGTTGCGAAAGACGTGGACAGGCAGCACACCAGCTCAAAAAAACAAGTTTTGGTCTTGCCTAGTGAAAGATCGGGCCTGAATCAATCGATTTGCCTTAAAACCCTTCCATTGCGGCTGAATTGAAACAGTCAGTCAGTCAGTCATTTTCTACCGCTTATTCCATAGTGGGTCGCGGGGGAGCTGGTGCCTATCTCCAGCAGTCTATGGGCGAGAGGCGGGGTGCACCCTGGACAGGTCGCCAATCCATCGCAGGGCAACACACAGACAACCATGCACACACTCATTCATACACCTAAGGGCAATTTAGAGTGACCAATTTGAATTGAAACAATTTCTGCAAAAAAAAGTGAACCCTGCCTCTCGCTCAGTGACTCAGTAATAGGCGGTTATAGAAAATGAAGTAATGCAGAAGCACTACCGACAGCGCTCTTAGCACAATTACTTCACCAAGTGACAACACCTTTTGCAATTTCTGACACACTCTGGCCGTTATCACACTGATAATAGGAATGAACGTGCCGACAGTAAACATGATTTTCTCGCAATGAATTCCTCACAGTGACATCTCTCATGACCTTTTCACCGACAAAATGACATATTTTAAGCAGAGAACGAATGTCCCTATAATTATTTTTTTCATGTTTTTATTTTTGGCACCTCCAGAGCTCCGTGGATCCTGCAGAGAGGGAGAGAGGATGGGCGCGACTAGGTCACAAGACTCACTTATTCCTGGCGCACATGTTCACATTTTCACCATCATTTCCTGCATTTTCAAGAAAAACATTCTTTAAAATAAAAAACCGAATATAACATGTTCGAGACATTTCTTCTGAATGGTGATAAATGACTGGATCTTCGCGTTTTGCTGTTAACAGCGCAGACATTAGATCACATCTGCATATTTAAAATTAGGTCCTCCTCACTAACCCTAGCTGGGATACGCTGGAAATCAGGAGAAAGTAATAATATAAAGTACTTTCTATAATTACGGAAAAAGCTAAAGAGTTGCATTAATAATAAATGAAAGTATTGTGGTCTAATTTAAACAATGCTTTCTCTTTTGGTTCCGTGTTTTCTAAACTTTTTTGGGCTCCCCGGGTAGGAGAAGTGAGTTCACCCGGAAGAGACAGCGGGTGGAGGCATTAACAGCGGGTTTCTCGGTAAAACTCACCTGGACGATGGTGAGAGAGGCGGCGGCGACGATCCCACAGATGAAGCAGCTGACGTACAGACCCAGCTCCAGCAGTAACAGCACCGACACGGCCATCATCCACCCTGCGGCCCGCTTCTGGACAAGGACCAGCGTCAAGACAGCCGCGGTCAGGAGGGACAACTTCCGGGCAGTTGTTTCAAAAATAAAAGTTTGAGCCCCTTAGTTTTAAAGTTAATCTATTTTAAAATAAAAATATCAAAGACTTTCCAGGCTATTTAAAGCTTTGAATGTGAGGACATTTTAATTCTGTATATGTATTCTAACATCTTTATTTTAAAGACACCAGTTTACAAAGGTTTCTAAATACCTCTTATTAACTTTATACTCTTGTTTCCAAGCTGCCAGACTTTCTGGCTATCTTCCTAAGTGGTCTTTATTGTTGTTTTCTCTGACTTTCTGACGGTCTTAAATGGTTTTCTTTGGACTTCTGCTGCTTTTTCTCTGATCTTTTAACCTGTCTGTGTACCTGGTTCCGTAGCATATTGTACAGTGTGAGCCTAAGACATCTTAACACCATGTATTTAACAAACAGGGAGGAAATAATACGGCAAAGACCTGACCTGACCTGTGAGATGCACCATCTTTCAGCTGATGATAATAGGAGTCTATTATGGAATGTTTCCAACTTATTTGGCGAAAAATATAATTTTGTTATGTTATATTTCTGTTACCATTGGTATTTTTTTCAGAGATTATTAAGCAGGATGATTTTTTAAACTTGATCAGACTGAATAATTACATCTTCCTTGGACTCTGGTTGCTTTTATTTCCTTCTATCTTCTAGTTTCTTGTTTTTTTTCCTATTTTTAGTTTACTTCTTCTGTCTCACCATGGCTGGATATTAACCGATATATGCTTTAAAAAGTTAGGAAAATTTACAAGTGGAGGACAAAAGAAGAAGAAGCTTACAACAACTATCTTCATTAGATAAACTGAATTGAAAATGGCAAAAACGAACTTTGAAAGAGCTTCAGAAAGTCTACAGAACTATTGATCAAGCCTGAAAACATTTTAGGGAAAAATGTGAATAAATCAGGAATGAATCAAGAGGTTGTTCTAACCCTTTTCCAAGTAAAGAAATTATAGTTGTTTTTCTTTGACATTATTTACAATCTTTAAAGTTATAAAGAAACACATTCTGTGTCCAAGTTGAAGACACGGAATAAAAACTCCTTTTCCCAGGCCCAAGCAGGTTTTAGGAATGGTCACAAGGAATAAGTTCTGGGAACTAAGGAAATCACACATCCTTATTTTTATTAATTTAGGAGGATACAGTGGAAACATACAAAGCATTGCAACATAGAGGCAGTTAAACCAACCTTTAAGGCTAAACAACAATAAAGAATAGTCTTGGCCTGACTTTACAACGTGCATCAAAAACAGTGTGAGCAGTTGAAGATCCCAAAAGTATTCACACCCTTTGAACTTTTTCCCATTTTGCCACATATACAACATCAAACTTCAATGTATTTCATTGGGACTCTGAGGTGATAGACAAACACAAAATTGAGTGCATAGCTGTGAAATGGAAGAAAAGTTGTTTTTAACACTTCTTTGCAAAGAGATATAAAAAACACTCAGTTATAACCTGATCAAACCGTCCATGAAGCTATAGAGACAGAGAGGCTGGTCAGAGTTGATGGAGCTAAACACAAGACAATCCTGTTAGAAATAATGTTAAAGCTGCAAGAAACTGTTACTGGGAATGAGGTTCATCTTCCAGTAGGACAATGATCTTAAACAGACAGAGCTACAGTGGAACGGTTTCAATCAGGCCCAGGAACGATTTTCTGTGGTCCCCAAACGCAAGACAAATTTAAACGTTAAATGTGGTGACTTCAGACATCCAGTGGTTTTTTGCTTAAAGGCAGATTTGGGTGTTCCCATTCATTCAACTTAACTAAATACAACAAACATTTTCGAGATAGAGTGTCCCACATCCTGTTGTTGTTACCAGGTTCAGACAAAACAAATATGCTAGACCAAGAAGATATAAGAAAACAGACTTTTCTACAAAAATCCAACTACATTGTCCTTTTCATTAAAATATGCCATTTTTACTTTATTGATGAGCAAGTGAAAATAGTGTTAAGTACCTTAGGCTTGAAAGGTTAGCCCCACAAGGCTAAAAGGTTTGACACTGTTGGTTCAAACCAATACCCCGACATACCCCGACAGAACTGCAGCTGTAATCCAGTTAAAAAGAGGGTACCATAAAAAAATATTTACCTGTGGTAGGCTGATACAAATGCACAACACACTTTTTAGATTCTTCATATCGTGTTTGTTTTAACCCCATGTATTATTTTTTTTTCCACGTCACAGTTATGGGTTACCTCATGTTGGTCTATCACATAAAAGACAAATAAAAAGCACAAAAGATTGTGGCTGTAATAAGGCAAAATGGGAAAACATTCAATGGGGTGTCAATACTTTTACAAGTCACTAAATATCTTTTTTTGTGCTCAAATAAAAACAATATTCTACTAGAAATTCAGCTATTCCACTGAGCGGCAAAATAAAAAAAACAGTAACATTTAGAAGTGTTTGTATTGCTGTGCAAATTCTGTTTTAAAGTCCAGACAGGTGGAACTGTCCAAAGGTTTGTTTTTGCATTTGAGTCAACCATTAGTTTTGCTTTGTCCACATTCACAACAAGTTTAAAGTCATTTGGTCAGATTCAAACACAGAACATCTTATAAAACCCCTACAAATAAACACATTGTCTTATATTAGAAAATCATAGTTTCAATGTGTTTCAATAAACCCAGTTTTAGTCCCATACAACTCACCTTTGCTCTTTAGTGTGTGCCAAGATTTTATTTTGAAAGTAAGAATCCTAAATTTCCGGTGTTGTTGTCGTCCTCTCACTTTGCTTTCACTTTAGAGGCTCCACAGCCACAGTCCAGCCTTCAGGACCCTTCTTCCATATGATATTAAGTCTAATTTCTCTACTGCATCCCTTCAGCTGCACAGATAGTCTGCCTAGTCCCACATAAAGGCATAAGAAATCATTTGTCTGTCACACTACAGAGGTAATTCATTTAGACACTTCCTGACAAAAGCAAGTAAATCCATTTTCATCGCATAACCTACTGATTCCAGCTGAGAGATGACCTCTTAAAAGCTGTGGGAAAGACCAGGGTCACTGGGAGCTACACTGGCTTTAAGGTTCAGTATAACAAACGCAGAGTCAGCGGATCAGACTTTGTCATACGTGTAACCGTTTGAGGTTTCATAGGCATGACATGGCAGTTAGATATGCCCCAGATGACTGAAAGTGGTGCTTTTTCTTCCCCGCACGGCTAAATCAAACCTTGTGACTTCTGTCATCTGACCAGGTCATTTTATCTGTATTTATAGTATATGACACAATTATAATGATTCCCAACATCCGCGTGTGCACCTGAAAGTTTCTCATTCATTCAATGTTTCCCAAGACTGTTTAATTAGGCTTTAATTAACCCTTTGATTTAAATCAGGTTTTTTTTTTTTCCGCATGTTTAATACCTATTATTCATGTAAAGTGGTGTGAAAAAGTATTTGCTCCCTTACAGATTTCTTTTTTTGTTTGTTTTTTTGGTAGCAGCGGCCTCCATTAAACGTTTGGGATAACTGACAATGAGTTAATTTACAACGCATGAACAGCCTGTTCACTCCACTGCGTTTTAGGTGGGTCCATAGTCAAAGTCCAGACTTTGACTATGCCACTCCAAAGCCTTTTTTGCTTTTTGAGCCATTCAGAGGTACCCTTGCCGTTGTGCTTTGGATCATTGTCCAGCTGTTTAACTCAAGCATGACCTCGAGAACTGATGACCGGACTTTCTCCTTCAGGATTTTGTGCTGGAGAGCCAAATTCATGGTTCTATCTATTATGGCAAGCCATCCAGGTCCTGAAGCAGCAAAGCAGGCCCAGACCATCATACCACCACCACCATGTCTCACATACTGTGCTAGTTTTACACCAGATATAACAGGATGCATATTCAGTTCCATTTTTTAACATCAGTCCACTTTTTCCCAAAGGTCTTAAGGATCATTAAGATGTTTTTTGATAAATGTGAGGCAGATCTTTATGTTCTTTTTGGTAAGCAGTGCTTTTCACATTGGATGCATGTCCACTTTTGCCCAGTCACTTTCTTCTTGCTGAATCATCATCACCGACCTTAACTGAGGCAGGTAAGATCTGCTGCACCTTAGTTGCTGTTCTGGATCTTTTGTGATGTTCTAGATGGGTCTTTGATGCACTGTTGGAGTTATTTTTGCAGGGACGGTTCAACACTTTTCAGGGTTTTCACCATTTGTGTTTCACTGGAGTTCAAAAGCTTTAGAAATTACTTTTTAAGCCTTGATAGATGCCACTCACTTTATTTGTCATCTGTTATTGAATTAGAGATGATGTGTTGTTTTTTGAGATCTTTTAGCCTTCTTCAAGCTATAGGTCAGGTGCTATTTAGGTGCTTCCTGATTCTGCAGGTCTGGTGGTAATCAGGCCTGAGTGTGGGTAGTGAAACTGAACCTGGTAAACGTGATTAATCCCATTTAATTCATGAGTTACCAATGAAAGCAATCACTTATATACTGTTTCTTTGGTCCAGGCTGGTTTGGATAAAGTTTTTTTAATTTTTTCATTTAACCAGATTACCCCATATCTCTTAAGGTGGTTTTCATCAAATTTGTCTGGATTTTTAAAGGTATTTCAAAGGTGTTTTTTTGTCTTTGGAAGCTGAATTTGTCATTTTCAGTCAAGTCCTCGAACGCATATTGTGCACCCAATAATAAGGAAAGGAAACTGGAGGATAAAGGAAGAGGAATCAGCCCTCAAAAACAATTTGTAGCAGAAGAATATGTAAAAGTCATATGTTTATCCACTTCATTCTAAATTGGGAAAATGTTTGCCTTTATATGTGGTGTTTCCTTTGAATTAGAATCAGCTGCTCTATCACCAGGTTATAAGCAGCTGTTCTCCATTAACAAATTGAAGGAAATTTTTAGATACGTTAGAGGCAGATGGAGCACCGTCCATAGTTATTGTCACTCCAAAAAATATTACTTTTAGCAAGAAATCATTGTCAATTTAAGGAAATTAATATCTAATATTGAAAAATATTTATTTTTAGCAGATTCACCAATGCCATAATTATTGGCAGACCTTAAGATAGATCTATCTATCTAGATAGTGGCATCTTGGCTTCACCAAGTCCTCATGACAACCAATAGATGATTTCTAAATGCTAACCGGTTGTTTGGGCAGTTTACATGAAGGGAACTTTTTATAACATAATCACGTGGAGTTTGCTAAACTCTACTGTAGCTCTAGCTGGGACTGTATTTTTTTAATTTCCCTTTGAAATTAATAAAGTAATTTTGAAAACAAAGAAGTGGAAAAGCACCTCATTCCCAATGTTAAGTATGGAGAAGGATACATATCTTTACCAATAAATGTGGAGGGCGCTAAATGTATGATGCTATTCATGTTGCATATAAATATACACATTTAATGACATGAGCTTGGTATCACTTTAATTTGCTGATAAGACATCGAGATTCATTGAAGTTTGAATGAGGCACAGATCTACGGCAGAGACTGCAGCACATTCTGTACAATGTAAAGAAAAAGGAGCAAATTACAAATCTGGGAAACACGCACTTGAATTCACATCACGAATAATTACAGCAACAAAATCTATCTTTGATTTTAGATTAAATAGTCACAATATACCAGGTTAAAGAAAAAAAAAACAATTCTGTAAAACAAATGTTTGGATATTTTAACTGTTTTACTTCAGCTTCACATTAAAAGAATATAAAATATTTCAACAGTAAGTGCACATAAAAAGAAACACCAAAACATGAATTTACCGCTATGTCATATTTAATATGTCTTACCAGATTTCCATGGTGAGTACAGTTTTATTTAACATGCACCAGCGCTGTACAATAATTACACACTGAGCGAAGACGCAAAGGACTGACTGAGTGACACGTCTATGCTTTGAAAGATAATCAACTTTATTTCTAGACCCTTATAATAATCGAAGATTTGTCCAGCATCACTAACAATGCTTTTCATTGAAGATTGCAAATTAGAAAAGCATGTTTTGATGACAGCAAACAAACCCAGACACAAACGTTTAGGCGCTCTTCCCTGAAGCTGTTTTTTCACTGGATTGTGTAGGGATTAATAGCAGTATAACATATTTTTTTAAACAAAATGTTTATCTGTGAGCTGCAAGAAATCAAAGTCCATCTTTATTGTTGAATGGATGCAGAAAATAAGTTGTTTAAAAGAGGCAAGTCAAGATATACCCTGCAAATATACTCTGAATATTTTCACAATTTCCCACGTTGCAACCAGGAATGTAATTGTATTTCTTTGGGATTGCATGTGATATGACAGCACAAAGTAGTACAGTGTGAAGTTAAAGGAGGGTGATATACGTTTTCCGCTTATCTGATATCGGGTCGCATGGGGAAAAGGTCCAGCAGGGACCCCAGACATCCCTCTCCCCAGTGGCATCCTCCAGCTCATTCAGGGGGATCCCAAGGCTTTTCCAGACCAGACGGATATATAGTTCCACCAGCGAGTTCGGTTCTTCTCCGGGTCTTCTCACAGTGGGTCGTGCCTGGAAAAACCTCCAAAAGGAGTCACCTATGGGGCATCCTGATCAGCTGCCCAAACTAGCTGAAGTTACTCATTTAATGCAGAGAAACAACGGATCTACTTTAAGCTCCCCCTGGATGACGGAGCTCCTCACCCTATCTCTAAGGCTGAGTCCAGCCACCCTCCAGAGGAAGCTCATTTCAACCCTGGATCTCCTTCTTTTGGTCATGATTTATATCTCATGATCATGGGTAAGGATCTAAACGTAGACAGACCGGTAAATCGAGAACTTTGCATTTTGGCTTAGGGCTTTCTTCACCACAACAGACACTACAGCAGGAGAACGACACTAAACATACAGCCATCCTTCAGTCATTCAAGCCATGCCAATGAATAAGAACATCTCAGTTTTGTTTTTATAACACAAGCTAAAAGGGTTCGACTTGTTTCATTAACTTTTTAAAACATGTACCAAGATAATGGTACTTTTAATAACATGTCTGAAACCATGTCATTTGACTTCCTTATCACAATTATGCCCTTCTTTCTGTTGATCTATTACATAAAATCCCAACAAAATACATAGAGGTTCATAGCTGATGTGACAAAAAATTTTAAGGGGAGTGAATAATTTTGCAAGGTACTGTACATCAAGTTTTCATTTCAATAACCATGAATCATATTCCAACATTTCCACTGGTCATCAGTAAAATGCTGCCTCACACATATAGAGAAACCTGTAACAAAATATATAGTACAAGCTTGTTTCAGTGCTCTGTTTCAGGAGAGTTTTATCAAACCTGAAACGTAGAAAAGCTGTGGTCTGGAGTCAGCCTGACTGCAGAGGAATGTTTGCAGAAGGAATTCCTGCTCCGTCCCTTTTAATTCGGTGGTATGGGCAAGATAAGTGCAGTCACAAGACTCTTATTTGACCGCTGAGTGTGTCCAGTGTTTTCTTGTGTTGATGATGTATGTGTTTATATCCTAAATAATGGTTTTAAACCTCAAACTGAGCACTAAACCCATCACTCACAGTTTGACAGTTTATTTAAGCCTTGATAACAATGTAGTGGAGCATGCATTAGTGTTTATGTACAGGAGAAAAACACAGCTCAGTTGTCAGCCCACCGGACAGCCAGGCATCCTGAAGGCATCTGGCAGAGGACTGTCAAGCTTGCAGATGATTTTATATATTCCTTTCTTCCAGCAGGGGTCGCTGTCTCTCCCAGTCCAAATGGCTGAGTAAAACTCTCTCAGAGCCACTTCTGCCACCTCGATAAACCTCTCTGGAACCTGCACACAGAAACATACACGTCAAAGTCTGCGATATATACAAGTTAACAAGGTAAAACCCTAGTTTAGCAGATTATCAGTATTTACAAGCAACACCGGATAAATTATTGAAGAAGAAAGCATGAACCACTTGCTTCTTTAGGTGCAGAAACAGTAATTGTAAAAAGTAAGTAAACCGTCTTTTAGGTCCTGGGGTATTATGTCTGGCTATAATAAAATGATCTGGATTTTAACAGATAAAATTCTACTTCAAACGCACAAAAACACAAAACAGATTCCAGTGTCATTATTTATTACACAAAGAGCAAGGCAAAAAGTGGAGTCTGAAATACTAAGTACATCCCCCATAATTGAATAGCCTGCAACAACACCTTTTACCAGCCAAACATAAAGTAGTTGTTTTCAGTACTTTACAGTATTGCGTCAGTTTCTTGTGGTTATGCACAGCTCTCTGAAGGTTCCACCACAGCATTTTAATACGATTAAGGTGTGAACTTTGACTGGATCGCTGCAACACCGTCATTCTTTTCTTTTTTTTTTTTTGGTGTTCTGTTTGGGACCATTTTCCTGCTGGTTTCACATTTGACACTAGAATATTTTGGCTGCATGTCCTGTGGCTGCAAAACAAACCCATATAATCAACCCTCCACCACCATGCTTGACAGTTGGTAAGAAGTGTTTGTATTGATGAGCTGGAGTTGTTTTTATCCAAACATGGTAAGACATGTCATCTTTGGTTTCATCTAAGTAACTTCTAAATGCCTCTTAAAATACATGTTGTGGATGTTTTCTCATGTTTATAGTCTAATTTTATTGTATTCATCTGTTTGTTATTTGTTATTTCATGTTTTTAAATAGAGAACTGTCTAAAATGTTTTCAACTCTAAAATACTCTTTGTAAAATGTTGGACTTCAAATTGTTAGAAAATTGTTATTAGCAAAACAAGCTACTTAGCAATTAGCAATACTGTTACCAATAGAGACTACTATTAACATTGCAAGCTACTGTGAAATGCAGCCTACTGTTAACAGTAACAATATTTGCTACTGTTAGCAATACAAACTGCAGTTAGCAATACATGCTACTGCTGGCATTACAAGCCAATTACATTACCAATAGAGGCTATTATTAGCATTACTTGGTATTATTAGTAATAGAGCCAAACTATTCATAGCGCAGGCGATTGACAAATACAGGGGACTATTAGTAATACATGTTCCTGTTAGCAATGCAAACTACAGTTAGCAGTACAGGCTAGTTTTAGCATTACGGACTACTATGAACAATAGAAGCTACTATTAGCAGTACAGGGTACTATTAGCTATAGAGACAGATTATTTATAACTCTGGTTATTGGTAAATACGGGTTGCAATTAGCAATATACGCTAATGTTAGCAATACAAGCTACAGTTAGCAGTTAGTAATGCAGGCTAGAGTTAGCTTTACAGAGGTATTAGCATTACATCGAGTGGTGGACTAGTGCTAGAGAGCGGGGCATTTGCATCCTGGAGAGGCCACAAGTACCCTGGTTTGAATCCTACTGCCTGTCATTCTTGGTCCCTGAGCTAGACCCTTATGCTGCATTAAATTTGTACTCGGAATTTGGAATTTCCAAAGTAGGAAATTTCAACTGGAACACCCGTGAAGCTCGGAATTACAAGTCGGAAAGTCAGGACAACATGACCGTACCCGAATTCCGCATTCAAGATGGTTGCTACTTGCATCAATAGTAGTAAAACATTCTTACTGTGACTGTTTTTAGCAGTTTTTTATTATTTATGCCAATCCATATCGTCAGTTGTACACGTGCTACTTTTCAGTGTTTATAGTGCTAACTCTAATGACAGCATTAGGTATTCAAAGATAGTACAACAGAGGGCCAAAATGAACAGTAGAGGCAACCTCAAAGGACTGTGTGATTAAAAGCTTCTTAAGTTAAGTTTGCAGTGGGTAGGCGTGATATTGTACTTTATTTGGCAATTTGTCTTCTTGTTATATTTCTTGCAAAACATGCACTAGCTCTATAGATTTTCTCTCATTTCTCTAATTTGCTGGATTGTAGGCTGTGCAGCTTTTCCAGTTTTGCTGACAGTTTTTAAAGGAGAAATAACACCTTTCATAGTTTTTTTTATGCAGGCATTAATGTTTGATTGCTATTGTCAAAGGTTATTCATGTTACTTTTAAATGACCACCTGATTCTATGTAACGTTTGAAAAGTAGAATCTCTGTAGTACAACAGTGTTTTTTAGAAAAGTCAGATGATTTCCTGTGATTTTGCTGTCAGTTTAGTGCACCACTACTGTCGACTAGTGGTAAATGTGGGAATTTTGTGACACAAAATGGAAACCGTGTTTTGTTAGTTTGAGCAACCTATGTGTCGTAGTGTATGTGTCGGGAAAGGGGGGTGGGGGAAGTGGGTGGGACATGGTCCTGTGCTTCAAATGATCAATAACTGTATAACATTTACAGTTCTGGTCAGAAGTCAACAGAGGTTTACATTCACTCATCATGGGCATGAACACCATATTAGATTTAAACTTTTAATGATTTATTTGAGCTGTTCTTTTTCAACTCATTTTTTTTCAATTACTTTTAAAAACAAATATTTGGAGCACAAGTTTGAATTAATTGTGTATCTTTTCTAAATCACAGAAGTCAAAATTATAGATGCATTATACATGCAAGGGTCTTTGTTCCACAGAATCCTGAGCTCCATTAAATGCTTGATGAGGAGAAGAAGGTTGTCGTCTGTCTCACATCAACAAACATGCAGAGTTTTTCAAACTCACAGGCTTAAGTATATACATACACCCAAATAACATTTGGATCAATGCAATTTAAATTATAGAGAAACCCCATGCTGTTTGTAACTATCAACCACCTTTGGCTGGATATTTACCCACTCTTCTTATCAGAAATGTCGATGGTTTATTTAAATGTTGTGATATTCTAATTTTCAATAGGAGTGAAATCAGGCACATCCCATCCCAGAAGCTTATTGTTAGCTTGCACAGGCTAACAATACTAACTGAAACAAAACTTTATCCATTCGGATATTCATTTTGGTTTTTTTTTATGATGGTTGCCCTGTTAGAACTACCAGTTATGTCCAAGGTTCAACTATCTAGCTGTTGGTTTGAGCTGAACTTAAAGAACTCGGAGGTAGTCCTTGCTTTTCACTATTTCACCCATTTGGTGCAAGGCACCAGTGTCACTGGCAGCAACACAGTCCCAGGGTATGATGCAACCACCATGCTTGACAGTTGGTACAATGTTTTTAGTTTTGAAAACCTCACTTTGAGTTATCCAAACATTGATCTTGGTGGGCAAACAGTTCAATCTTTGTCCAAACCAACAGTAAACATTTTCTCCAGAAGGTATCTGGGTTGTTCACATGGGCTGCTGCTAATTTCAGTTGGACTTGAAGGTGTTGGTGTTACAGTTTGGGCTTCTTTCTTGGTCGGCACCATCACGGTGGGTAGTGACACTGGTTTTCCAGTATCTTCCGTTCCGTGATGGTTATGAACCTTGGTGATCTGAGGGTTGTTCTTGAACATCCATCTACCTATTCATTGTTTATACATGCTTATTCTTGCATGGTCACAGGGGGGCAGCACTTATCTCCAGTGCTCATAGGAGCAACAAGAAATCTGCAAAATCCATGCAGAAAGATCCTAGGCCGGGATTTGAACCCAGGACATTCATGCTGCAAGGCAACTGTGCTTACAACACTGCCAATGCGCAACCTGTTTTTGAAGATCTTGGCCCTTTTCCTTTAATCCGACGTAAGATATAGGTCGGTTAGGTTGAAATTCGGACACTAGATGTTACGACATGATCTCAAACACGCATCCCAACTTGTTTTAGAAGAGCTAGCTACCATTTATTTTCCCGAATAACTCTATTCAGCCATATGGAAAGTTTATGCATTTCGCTTAAAGATGGATATGTGCCAAGAAAACGGCAAAAGAATGTATATATTTAAGTGTGTATGTACATTTATTTTTGACCATGTGTAGATTTGAGGAAATCTGCCATAAATTTAAACTTATGCCCCGACTTTTTGATTTGAAAATTGTAGTTGTTTCTAGTATAATGATTCCTCCCTGGTAAAGGATGGTTCAAATATATCATCAAATCCCCAAATTAACATGACATTCATGCCCATAGTGAGAGTATGTAAACCTCTGAGCAGAACTGTATCCATATAATACACAGCACCCTCACAGCCCCGACCTGGTAGACGTTGCTCTTGTTGTAGTGCATGTTCAGTATGCGGTAGAGCTCCGTATCACGGCTCACTCGCAGCTGACTCTCCCGGCCCAGGCGAGTGGCACCATCCCTGGGTTAAAAACAACCTCAGTTTAATTCATTCATTTACAGACCGCTCGTAAATACATTTGTTGACTTGAACAAATCAGTTAACATGCAAACACAAAAAAATGCAAATGAAAAATGTCTGTAAAACTGAATAATGATAAACTGTTGAGTTCAAACTTATCGAAATTTAAAGCAGCACAAAACATTCCGATATACATCTGTTGCAATATGAAACTGCTTTTATGGTATGAGAACTAAAGGAAGAAGCCAGTATTGCTACATTTATAGTTATTATCATCTACTGTATATTTTGTGACCTTTTTGCAGAGAATGCACATGCACATCATCCAACATTTAAGGAAGATTGATATACTGCAGCAATGAGCACAATCCCGTAAAAATGGTCGGATTCCTGCAGAGATAAAGAGTTAAGCAGGATTCAGAGCTGAGCGCAACCCACCGTGTGAGAGCGTCACGGACAGCCTGGCGTGCAAATCGCTCCATCTGGATGTAGAAGAACTCCCTGAAGTTGCTGAACCATTTAATCATCTGGGAGGTCACACAGCGGTTAAACTAGACAGCAGGAGAGGCAGGAGAAGGATGCTCATTAGCTCTATTATTTATTTACAATATTATGTATTTTTTGTTTTCATGGGTTGAACCTAGTTTTCATTGGATACACAAACTATAAAACATTTGGTTTCAATTTATTTTTAAATGATTAATAAACCAGAACATATTTTTTTAGTCTATACAGTGAGGGTATTGGAGTTTGGACAAGTTGTGCCTGTGGCTGCTTTATGCTTCAGGGTTAGTTGACACCACCTGTGCTGGCTAACTCTGAAGTCAAATACAAAAACTAATTATGGCAAGGTCATAGCTTTGATTCCTCTGCAAACTATTTAAATAGTGGAAAATCAATTCTGCCTTACTGCAGTAATTTAAGTGTATTTATTCAATGAGGAAAAATCCTGCAATTTTGTTAGATATCGTTATTTTTTATTGGGGGATTGTTTTCCAAATGAATGATGCTGATCAGATGAAAGGTTGGAGATTATGCTACAGTCGTAAAATATGAATTCATTGCAAGGCTTTTTAAACCTCTTTTGTGGCTCTATTAAATATGGTTGGCACCGTATGTTTTGCTTGTATCCAGGCTTTTGTTAAGCATTGTGTAAGCAAGCAGGAACTGTTTTGAGATTTAATTTGCAGCACTTTCTTAAAATCTGATTGACAAAACATTGTGAGCAGGTAAAATAATGTACTCTCCTTTAAGTTTAGGACAGCAGAGGGTTTCAGATCCTTTGCTTAGGGCCATACAACCCTTGGACAATAGTAGTGAGTTTGTTAAATCAGGGTTATTTCCATTAATTTTTCAATCAAAATGAACCAATTAATGTGAGTTATGTATCTGCGACTTTTTCAAAAACTCTTTAATTTCATAGCAGTCCGTACCATTCCTGATTGTGTGATTTTACATAATTTCACTTTTGCATCAGGAGTTTCAAGTGAACTTGCTCTGAACGTTGATTTGCTCGGGTGGCCGAGTTCAGCTGGGAGACAGCAGTAGGGGAAAAAAAACTATGTTGATTCAAATAACTTTCAAATACGCTAGAAAAATGTTGTGTTTCTCCAGTGGATTAATTACCCAGGCCTAATTTCACGTATTTGATTGAGATTAAACAATATATGCACACAATTTGATTTTCAACTAATCAAATGGCAAAAACAACTACATTGGATTGCTCCCAACGTAAGATTGTGGATGTTTTTTTACCCTAAATTATTATTTTTACATGTGGTAATTTGATAGTTTCTTTGGTTTTCTATTTTTCAAATTACTGTGATCTTGATTTTTTTCTTTCTTTCATTTATGCTGGCTAACCTTGTTTTTGCATTATTCATTTTATTACAAATAAAGTTTGGAAGAAAAAAAAACTCTTCTTGAACCTGGTTGTTCGGGTCCAGAGGCTTCTGTAGCGCCTCCCAGAGGGCAGAAGGACAAACAGTCTATGTGTGTCTTACGCCTGATTCAGGTCATTGCAGTTTAGCAAAAGCCTGGTGATGAGCCATTGATGGAAATCAGGCGTGCTGAAGCAGGGAAACATCTAAAACATGCAGGACATCGGACCTCGAGGACCGACTTTGGACATCGCTGGTCTATGTGCTGGGTGGCAGGAGTTTTTCCTGATGTTAACTGCCCTCCTGACACAATGCTTCCTTTAAACGTCCTCAATAGCAGGAACTGGGGCCCCAGTTATGTGCTGGGCAGTTTTCACCACACTCTGCGACACCTTCCGGTCTGCAACGTACCAAGCTATAATACAGAAGGTCAGGATGCTCTGAATGCTTTAGAGGTAGAAGTTCCCTGAAGGGAGGTGGTTTCTCTTTAGATTCCTCAAAAAAATTAGGCACTGGCAAGCCTTTTTGACCAGGTAGGAGCAGTGAGATGTACAGCCTGACACACACTCCACCGGCACACCGTAGATGTGGATGGATTTCTATGTGGTGACATCTAGCTGATGTCTCCACATAGAAAGCACTATAAATTATCCTAGTAGTTCAAACACTAAATTATAATATTGGATTCATCGTGTTTGATGTGTGTGTATTAAGATGAGTATCTTTTGACTGACAACAAAAGGAATGCCACCATTGGTCCTTGCATACACAACGCAAGAGCTGTGTCCGTATTTTCATCATAGAGTCGAGTCTGCACAGTAGACTCGGCCAGGGCTTCCCCTCATTACTGTTTCTGTGTGGTGTTCATTCCCAACATTTTAAGGTGTAGTCATGGAGAGGAATGGTTTTGGGAATCTCTGTCTTCAAGGCATGACCTTCAGGGTGCATTGCAATAGTTTCCACCTGAGTCTGAAGTGGCCAGGATCAGGGTTGGCTCATCTAGGTCTGAGGCAATGACCAAAGTCAAAAAAGCGTACTCTTTGCACAATCTGTGCCTCCAGTGGAGGACTACGGAGGACTATCTTTTGGTGTCTTCTTCAGGAGTAATAGTAGACTTGAACAGGAGATGGATAGACAGATTGGGGCCTCATCAAGCAAAGTTCTGGTCTGTCATGGTGAAGAAATTGCTGACCCGAAAAGGGAGCTTGAAGTTGAGCAGCCACTCCTCTGTATTGAAAGGAATCGGGAGAGGTGGTTCGGGCATGTCCTACTGGGAGGAGACACAGAACTTGCTGGATGGACTATATATCACATCTGGCCGGGTAACACCTGGAATGAGCCCAGAAGTTTCTCTCAGAGTCTTGGTTTCCATCTTGGACCTTCTATGACCCTATCTTAAATAACTAGAAACTATGGATGGATGAATCAATGAGACACACTTACCTTGACATCAGGGAAGTAGGTCTTGAGTGTGTTAGAGCTGGGATAGCGTGTGTAGAAGAACATGAGTTTGGCTTTCTTCAGATGGCAGGGAGACAATCCCTCCTGAGTGTAAACATGATACCAGTTAAGGTCAAACACAAAAGTGAACAAATACAATCCTCTGTTATTCCTTCCAACACACGGACAAAAAGGATATTCCCCCAGCGGTCAGGTAGAGCTCCCCTCCGTCCATCCCTCCACCTCCTCTGATGCTCCCATCTCCCCTCACCCCTCTCTCCCTCTCTCTGACTCCATGACGAGTCAGCGATGGGTCTAGGTGTCCAAGGAAAGGGAGTGGAGGGAAGGAAGCATGAGAAGAGAACTCCAGGAAGGGGTCAGAGCTCAGGTAGTCCTTCCGAGATGGAGCGAGATGTGGTAGTTGTGGGTGGTGGAGTGAGCGGGAAAAGAGCTGCTGCATGGAGTAGTGGAGCAATGGGAGAGGGAGAGGTGGGGGTGGAGGAGGGGGAGGTGCAGGAAAGGAGGATGAAGAGGAAGAAGAAGAGGATGAAGTTTGGTGGAAGGAGGTTGAGGAAGAGGTCTCTTTGGGCTGCGAAGCTGGGGGTAAGAGGGGAGTGTGAGCAAGAGGAGTGGGTCTAGTCAAAGAGGGGTGATGCAGAGGGAGGCTTGGGTGAGAGGAGCTGAGGTTGGTGGAGAGAGGAGGTCCGAGGAGAGGGAAGGTCTTTCGTGTGTCAGGTGACCTGTGAACAGCCAATGGCATTGGCAGATCTGATTGTTCAGAGCAACGCAGCGGTCCAGGAGGAAGGCTGCCCCCGTTTTTAAACTTCTTAAGCTGCTGCTCTCTGTCTCCGTCCTCCTTCTCTTTCATTGGTTCCTCCACCCTTCCTCTGGTCAAAAGTCCCATCCACCCCTCCCTCTCCTTCCCTCCGTCATGCCCCCGATCAGACGGGTGAAAAGAGATGGCGGCAGGAGGAGAGGAATGATCTGTCATCTCTGTGTAAAGACGTAGAACTCTGTCAATGACTCGAGCCACAGCGCTGCCCAGCTCCAGCTTCAGTGCCTGAGCAAACTTCTGTCCTCCCTCGTCATCCTCGTCTTCAGTCCCTCCATCCCAGTCTCCTCTCGTCAGACCTCCACATTCAAGCCACAGCCTTGATCCCTCCATTATGCCCTCCATGTCTCCATCTCTTCCTTTGTCTATCCTTCTTTCTCTGTCTTTATGCAACTGCTCTTTTCGTTTGTGGAAGTTGTCAAAATGGGAAACAGAAAGAAGGGAGAAAGATTCCTTCTCCATCTCTGCAGTATCAATGTCCTCCTCATCGTACATCTCTCCTGGGACATCCTCCTCGTCCTCCGCCATCTCCTCATCTCCCTCTCCATCGCCATCACATCCGTTTTCATTTAAGCACTTCCTTTTCTTCTCCTCCTTCTCTGATTTTTCCCCAAACGCCTTCCAAACTTTCTCCTGAAGGGCCTGCAGTCTCTCCCTGGCCGCCTCCAGCTGTTCCTTCAGCTCCTCCCTCTCCCTTCTCCTCCCTTCTCTCCTCTTTCCACCCTCTTCCACCTCCTTATCTTTTTGCCTGCACTCCAGCTTCATCCTTTTGACTTTCATGACATCTTGACTCCACTCAGCCATGAGCACAGTGTCGCTACACTTCCTTTTCACCTCCGTCAAGTCATCTTCTGCCACGATCATCCTCTCTTCTGCTCTTTCCATCCCTTGCTCTATGTGACCGACGGTCACTTCTTCCTCCAGGCTCCTGCTTTCCATGTGTCTCTGCGTGGTCAGGTTTGCTGTTAGGATCCCTCCGATCCTCCTTGGGCCTCCACCTGGCTGGAGAAGATGGTGGATGAGGGGGAAACCTGGGGCTCTAAAAGCAGGAGCAGTGTGAACTCCAGGGAGATCTGCGGAGGAAAGACCGGGAGTAAAACTGCGTATCTGGGGGGAAGAGTCATCGAAAAGATCGGAAGGCGAATCCATCACTGCAAAGAGACAAAGAAAAATTCATTTCTATGACATTTTTCATGGTTACAAGTGCAAACCTTAATGAATTTTAATGTGATTTACTGTGATGACCAACACAAAGTTGTGTATAATTGTGAAATTCTATTCTATTTTGTTTTTAGTAGTTAAAATCTGAAAAGTGTGGTGTGCATCTCTTTTCAACCCCCGTAAGTCACTATTTTGTACAGTTACTGTTTGTTGAGATTACAGCTGCAAAATAACTGAAGCTCAGTCAGATTGAAAGGAGAGCATCTGTGAACATTAACATTCAAGAAATTAAATATATTGTAGATTCCATATAGATCTGAAATTTGACTTGGGCATTTTAACACAATTATGCTTTGATCTAGATCATTAATCGTAGCTCTGTTTAGGGTTGTTGTCCTGGTGGAAGGTAAACCTACAACTCAGTTTCAAGTCTTTTGCAGCCTCTAACTGGGTTTCTTCCACAGTTGTCTTGTATTTAGTTCTATCTATGATTAGAGGAAACTGTGGATCAGTGGGAAGAGTGGTCATCTTGCACTGGCACTGTATTTGCTTGGTTTGGTCTGTCATTGCAAACTTCAGCTTAAAGTTATCTAGATTCCAAAAAGATGAATAACAGTAAGATAACGGTAAGTTTATGATCGTACTCAGAATTGTCAGCGTTGATCTTACTGAGCAATGTCTATAAGAACCACTCAATAAAAAAGATTCATCCCCAATATCACTTTGAATTTATGTAAAAAGAATATCACCAATCAAAATGTTTTTTGTAATAGTTGTTTTGGTGAATTAATCTATTATTTCAATGTATTGTGGTCAGGACAAGAGTTCTAGACTCACCTGGACAATAAGACAGGCCACTGATCTGCCAAACGGTGCAGCTAAGTCCACTTGGATCTTTATAATGATGCACTGCAAAATTTAAACAGGAAGGAAAAGTTTAACTGAAGGGCACCTGAAATTTGTATGTATGGATGGATGGATGGATGGATAAATTTGAAATAAATAAATAGTTAAAATGGCAATTTTGGGGTAACATAAGAGAACAGGCCGAGGATGTTGACAATCATGGCAGACAACCCCTTCCAGTTGAACAGGAAGAGGAAATACATGCAATTTCTGTGCATATTGCTGTCAAATATATTTATTGTTAAACAAGGAGCGCAGAAAATATGGTATTAGCTGGACTGATGTTTGACAGATTTATTTTAGACTGAACAGGAGGGACCAGCACACTGTAGCTGTAGCCAAAATCAGATGGAGGACAGAGAGAAAGAGGCTGTCAACCAGAGTGAACAGCCTGTGGGGGTCAGGCTATGTGCTGGTAGGGCCCTGGGTAACATCTGGCTCATGATCTCTGCCTCATATCATCCTCTGCTTTTCTTTCTATATTTCCTGTTGTGCAATGCGCATTCAGACACAACCTGATAAAAACTGGAAACAACAGCATGTGTGTTTTTTAATATTCCAAATGGCAAATATTGGCCTATTCTCATTGTGTAGTCTTTGCCTGCTTTTGTACTTCACTGGAAAAGCTCTAATATTAAACACAAAGAGCCTGTCCTCATTTCTGTTTTTTAGTAACCTCTCCCCTCACCTCCCTCCCACTGCCCCCCTTTTCCTTCCTTTCCTAGCCTCTCTTTTCCTCCCCCTCGCCATGTTATCTGTTTGGGCAGGTTGTTAAGCTCTGTTTGATCAGAGTATTTATCGTCACACACACTTTCACCCCCCCCCCCCCACCAAAAATAGGAAAGAGGCTTGAGAGAGGGCTAACAATGGTCAACTGTCCTTGCAGAGTGAAATAGAGTGAAAGGAGAGTGGAGAGAGTGTGAACAGCAGCCATAACACTGTTAATCCACTTCAGATGCAGCCCACTACACTGGAAGATCAGAGTCATAGATAGATAGACAGATAGATAGATAGATAGATAGATAGATAGATAGATAGATAGATAGATAGATAGATAGATAGATAGATAGATAGATAGATAGATAGATAGACAGATAGATAGATAGATAGATAGATAGATAGATAGATAGATAGATAGATAGATAGATAGATAGATAGATATGGTAGTCCCCTGGTGCAACAAAATAATCCTCCTATAAATAGCTAAATATCAATTATTCAAATGCCCTCTCCTCTCTGCTATAATACAGCCCAGATGGCAGGCCGACCAATGCGCTTATATCAGGGACAGATTAGCCTTTCAAAGCCAGGGGAAAGCTGCATAAAATATGAGCCATGAGCTACAAATATGAACGCTATTAACCACCAGATTAGGTTTAAGAATGTGGCACTGCTGGAGCAGAAAACTGACAACACAGTGATTAACATGCCTAAATCAGGGATGTTAAATAGACCTAATGCATGTTGGGAAGTGTTCTTTCTCTGAAAATGTATTTCTTTATAAATTTGTTGAGAGCTGTCTATTCATATCAAAACTGGCTTGAATAAAATAGACTTTTAAGAATATTTAAAAAATACTGTACAAAAAAAAGTACATTCTGATTCTTTTTCAACATTCACATAATAACTAAATGGGACTAAATACAGTGAAAACAAATTCGTAATTATTCTTAGTTTTAAAGTAAAAAAAAGAATTTCTGGTAAAATTTCACTTTATTCAAATAGTAAAAATAAACTTTGAATGCAAATAAAATTAAATGTTTTTTTAATGTACATGCAAAAAATATTTCTGGAAATATTTTACAACATTCAGACCGTAAACATAGGCAATCTATCTATAGAAATGCATGTTTTTTATTTTACAAAACTTAAGAAACAGATTTATGGAAAATTTACAACATAGTGAATAAATGGCCTATCACTATATACAAGATTAAAATATTAAATGTAAGTTTAAAGTCTCCACATTCACATAAACAGAATATATAAACTCTGAAAATGCATGCAATTGTTTTTATTCAAAGTAAAAAATACTGGAACTATTTCACTACATTTACACAGTAAATAAAAACTGTGACTAATTCTAAAATGAAATATACCTTTGTGTATTTTCATATTTAAACAGTATTTCTGTAAATAGTTAAACACTTACACAGAGCAAATATACACTGTAACTATATGTAAAAGTAAAAAAATATATTTTCATAATATTCATGTAGCATTCAAGTACCTGAATTTAAATGTATTTTTTTATGTATCAATTCCAAGAATAAATAAATTAATACTCAATCTATCTATCTATCTATCTATCTATCTATCTATCTATCTATCTATCTATCTATCTATCTATCTATCTATCTATCTATCTATCTATCTATCTATCTATCTATCTATCGCGTTTGAAGCTTTTTGAAGCCTCAGGGCGCGTGGCAACATCTGCCGGCTCTGTCACGCGACAGGAATCCGCTTTGGCCGTTCTCGCGCACCGAACTCTCAGTGTCTTTCTGAGGGCGCGCGCGCCTGCGTCCTGTGACTAATTGGCAGCTGTGAGTGAGGACTAATGTCGCATTAAGAAAAGCAGATAAACACGGAGCGAGGGAGAAGCGGCCGTCCACTCTGGCTGCTATCAAAGCTGGCACCTTTAAAAGATCAAGTTTTAAATTTGGAACAATTAACTCACAGAGAAGAGCTCCAGTTGTGTCCGCTCCCCGAAGCTTTTTCCACTCCACTGTCCGTGTCTGACTGCCTCCAGAACAGACACTGACCTGGACTCGGACGCCGGTGAGATCGCTGCGTCACTCCCGTTTTATTCAATCTTCGTACCCACCGAGCAGCTCTTCTGTCTTTACTGTAGTTGTGCAGTGGTTCGGGTTATTTTTTTCCTCCCTCCGTCAGTCCATCTATCTTTGGCCGGCATCAGCCCTGACGCGCTGCTCCCGGAGTGGAGTGGATTGGAGTGGGGCACAGTGGGCGGGCAGGCGGGCTCCAGGGCTGTCCACTTGACGGTCCGACCCCTCCCATGTTGGCATGACCCCCAGTATGAGCTCATACACGAACACATCATGCAGACAGTCGGTATAAATACCCTCATTTCTGCTTCTCCTTAACTCAATTAGCTCATTTTGAATGTTAATAACAGTTATTGTTTCCGCACAGATAATGGGAAGTGTGCACCTCTCAGTTCCTTTTGAAGACCTGAAACCACTTTAGCAGATGTCAGGCTTTCTGCAGAACAGTCCCAGAGTATAAATGACGCATATTCACCTCAGAAAGTGAGCAAGTCATATATTAACAGTTTTATCTCACCGCAGGAATCCTTTTAGAGATCTAGCCCTGAAACTGGACACAGAGAGCCACTGTCACACTTTGCAGCTTGTTGCTACATGCAGCTTACCTTTGCAAGTTAGAGCTGCCCAGCTATTTACTGTTCTTAGCAGAAGTTTAAAAAACACCCATCATCTGCATGGATGTCATATTAATTGTAGACTATTGATATTTAGTTTTAACTATTCTTTTTTCCATGTAAAATGACTATATAACATAAAATTTAAATTATTTTCAAAACCCAGAATTAGCATGAATTTAACGTAGATTTTGTCTAATCCACATAAGTTCAAAATTAAACAGTCAGTCAGTCAGTCATTTTCTACCGCTTATTCCATAGTGGGTCGCAGGGGAGCTGGTGCCTATCTCCAGCAGTCTATGGGCGAGAGGCGGGGTACACCCTGGACAGGTCGCCAGTCCATCGCAGGGCAACACACAACCAACCATGCACACACTCATTCATACACCTATGGGCAATTTAGAGAGACCAATTAACCTAACAGGCATGTTTTTGGACTGTGGGAGGAAGCCGGAGTACCCGGTGAGAACCCACGCATGCACGGGGAGAACATGCAAACTCCATGCAGAAAGACCCCCGGCCAGGAATCGAACCCAGGGGTTCCTAAAGTGGGGGTAAGGACCCCCCCCGGGGGTAGCAAAACACCAGGTGGGGGGGTGTGGGGGGTTCGCGAAATGATTGTCAGAGTTATTGCGATTTGACTCTTGAGGTGGTCCTAAAGGGACAAATTAAATAAATTAATTTATCATGAAATAAATTAATGTACCATGAAATAAAGAAATGTACCATGAAGTGTCCCATTAAATAATGAAATAATATATTATGAAATTAAATTATCAAATGTAATCTTTCAAAAAAATTTATTCATTTTAAAATACATATAGTTATTACACTACGTATTTTATTTTGGTACCCCTGATCTAAGTAATAATGTGGATTTATGTATATATTTAGGTCTCTAAGTATGCTTTTGATCGTGTTGGTTTAAGGAAAATCCTCAATAGATTTAAACTCATACAACCAGTTCTCGCTCATGCAGTCATTGAAGTTTGTTTTTTGTAAATACAATCCACCCTGAAAAAACACACGTTACATTTATGTAAATTACTGCATTGTATTTGGCCTTATAGTTCAATCCTATTTATTTATTTATTTATTCAACTGTACCTTTTGTTTTTTCTGACAATCATTTCATTTTTTTTGTTTAGTTTGCTTTTTGTTTTCCTTGCATGCATTTTTTAAAATAAAATTGCTTTGTTAAGAGTAGTTCCTTTTTCTGACTATAAAGATGGAATATCTATAGTTAATTTTATATTATTATAAGAAATATGTCCCCCAAATCCTTTTCGATACAATTAAGCTATTATATGGGATCCCTCAAAGTTGTGTTTTGGGGCCACTTCTGTTAAAGCACTTGCATAATCCCTGAAACAACATCTCTAACCTCTAATATGCAGATGATATTCCTCTGTACTCTGCGTGAAGAGTTGAGCTCCACAAAATGTTAATAATTCTTCTTTCTTTTTTGTTTTTTGTTTTTTTTTTATGTATATTGTTGGTTTATAGTTGTATGTTTGTGTTGGGTATCTGGAGGACCACAGTGGAAATAAACTTTTTCCTTTCTTTTGTTTTTATCCTCATCGATGATATTTGACTGTTGTCATGAAGCTAATGTTGCCCGTTTGTTAACATCAAAACATTTTTTATTTAATTCAAATTCTTACAGAATCTAAACTTCTATTTGAGAATCGGTTAAGAGAGCGAATTTCAGTTCTACTTTCCCACCTGAACTAAGAGGACCTGTGTCAAATCATACATGAGATTTGATTATGTATTATTATCTCTCTTCTAATTGAGATTATTGTAAAGCCCATTTTTACTGATCATGATTTAAAAAAACTTGATTATCAGCAAACACTACAAAATGCTGCAGCACAGCTCTGAAAAGAACATGACTCATGTTTTATAACCTTTTCAGTCAGTACCTTTTTTTTAAAGTAATTTTATATTTAGCTAGGAGCTTGAAGGGCTTTGCAGAGTCAAGCCCCTTGGTGCATTTCTGCTCTTTTAAACAGAGATGTTTTTAGGACCATATAACATTTTTATAATATTTGCTAGGATTCGCCTAGCCCAAAAAATAGTTGGATTTTTCTAATAGTTGTAATGTTTCGATTGATTTAACTGTAGTAATATCAATATAAGGTAATGGGAAAAATATTTTCCTTAACTCTCAATACAAACATGGGAAAAATTAAGTACACCCTTGCTGCTTTGCTTCCTCAGCAAATGTATGACTACCTCATCACCAGCTACCTTAGGGAAGCAACCACTGCTGCCGAATAATCTCGGTCGGCTTGTGGGGGCATTTCCAAACCATAGTGTCTTTTTTCACTTTCACCCATCTTAGTTTTCATAGTGTATTATATGTTGAAGATTATCAATGAAAATTTATGTCATGATAAAGAAGTATGTTATCTGCTTTGCCACACTGAATAAAACTGTGCTGAAAACTGGGAGCACCTCAAGGACACTTGAGGTACCATAATCAGACAAAACTTTTGCTCTGAATGGTAAAAATATGTTTTTGAAGGCAGTATGCTGGTCTGGAGCCAACAGGTGGATGTTAACACCTCAACAGTGGCCTTAGAGGAACATCATTCCACAATGAGAAACATTATTCACAAGTGGAAAACATTCAAGATAGATGATCGTTTTAGGGATGGACCTCTCAGGAAATTTAGCCCTGCATCAGATGCAATACTCAAGAGAATGCAAGAGTCCTAAGAGACCCATCTCAGACTCTACAAGCCTCGGTTTGCATGTTAAATATTAAAGATCAAATTATTGAATTCGGGTGTTCCAGACACTTCCTTGGCCATATGTTTATAAAATCCAGCTCCCTGCATGTATATATTTGTATAAACATCTGCATGCTCAGTAATTTCCAGTGGGATGCCATGATAGGATGCCACTAATACAATTAACTCAGTCATGAGAACAAATAGGAAACAATTGGGAAGGACAGCAACTCCAAAAAGTGGTAGGCAATAAAAAAATCACAGGGCCGAGTCAGTGGATGCAGGTTCAGTAGCAACAGACTTCATATGAAACTTGATGTGGCCTTTAGATGAGCTCAACTAATGACACATAGAGAGCTTCATGGAATGAAGCATACCAAGACATTTTAACCCTTTCCTGTTTCCACATAACTAAGCACAAGTAAACAAAACAAGAGCCATAAACACAAGGATGAGTGGAAAAACTTGACAGATCTGTACGGAATCCTGCCCTTAACCCGCATGCACTTACAGCGTACAAAGTGTGAATAATCCATGCTGTAGTATTATCCGGTGGGAAAACATTTGCAGAAAACAGTAGCGGTGCAGTTGTTTCGGGTGTTGCAGGTCAGCTCAACATCGTGTCCTAATTATTACTTAGCTAAGTCATCTTCTCCAAGCGCGTCACATTCCATGCCTCCCCACTCGCTCAGCTGGCTGCCTTCTCAGGAGTTAAACATGCATCTTCTTTTCCATAAGTTGCTGTCTATTATTCTGATTACCATGGAAAAATTATCATAGCTTATAGAACCAAAACTAAACTTAGTTTGGCTGGAGTGAGTGAGGCGTAGCTTCAGCGTAGCAGAAAGTCTCTTCTTGCTAAAAACAATATAACTACACTACCTGGCCAAAAAAAAGTGTCACCTGGATTTAACTAAGCAGGAGCCTCCCATTGGATAATTACTACGTGGGCGATTATGTTTCAGCTAGCAACAAGTTATTTAACCCCAATTGGTGCAATGAGTTGCTTCTCATTTCTAAAAGAACCGTGTTGAAAGACACATCCCATGGTCGTGGAAAAGATGTCGGTCTGTTTCAGAAGGGTGAAATCATTGGCATGCATCAAGCAGAGAAAACATCTAAGGAGGTTGCAGAAACTACCAAAGTTGGGTTAAGAACTGACCAACACATTATTAAAAACTGGAAGGATAGTAGGGACCCATCGTCTTCGAGGAAGAAATGTGGCCCGAAAAAAATCCTGAATGATCGTAATTAGCGATCACTTAAACGTTTGGTGAAATCAAATCTAAGAAGAACAACAGTAGAACTCTAGGCTATGTTTTAATAGTGAAAGTAAGAGCATTTCCACACGCACAATGTGAAGGGAACTCAAAGGATTGGGACTGAACAGCTGTGTAGTCTTAAGAAAACCACTAATCAGTGAGGATCACTGGAAAAAAAAGCTTTAGTTTGCTAGGGAGCATAAAGATTGGACTCTGGAGCAATGGAAGAAGGTCATATGGTCTGATGAGTCCAGATTTACCCTGTTCCAGAGTGATGGGTGCATCAGGGTAAGAAGAGAGGCAGGTGAAGTGATTCACCCATCATGCCTAGTGCCTACTGTACAAGCTTGTGGGGGCAGTGCTATGATCTGGGGTTGCTGCAGTTAATCAGGTCTGGGTTCAGCAACAGTATGTGTTCAAAGAATGAGGTCAGCTGACTACCTGAATATACTGAATGACCAGGTTATTCCATCAATGGATTTTTTATTCCCTGATGGAACGGACATATTCCAAGATGACAATGCCAGGATTCATCGGGCTCCAATTGTGAAAGAGTGGTTCAGGGAGCATGAGACATCATTCTCACACATGGATTTGCCACCACAGAGTCCAGAACTTAACCCCACTGAGAATCTTTGGGATGTGCTGGAGAAGGCTTTGCACGGCGGTCAGACTCTACCATCATCAATGCAAGATCTTGGTGAAAAATTAATGCAACACTGGGTGGAAATTAATCTTGTGACATTGCAGAAGCTTATTGAAACAATGCCACAGCGAATGAGTGCCGTAATCAAAGCTAATGGCGGTCCAAGGAAATATTAGAGTGTGACTTCTTTTTTTTGGTGGCGACTTTTTTTTGGGCCAGGCAGTGTATTTTCCAATGTTGAATTTGAATTTACAGTGAGACTTCTGGAACAATGTCCCGATGCTTGATTACAAACATGTTTGGCCTTAATACACATTGCCAATTTCGATGAAAACCAAGCACCAGAAAATTCCCACAGACACCGTGTACCCATTGTGAAGCACGGTAGTGGAGGGGTTATGATTTTAACTTGCTTTGCAGCCACAGGACCTGTGCACCTTGCAATCAAGTGGACCAGGAGCTCCTCTGATTTACTGTGTCACACAATGTTATTGGACACAGCAAAGGAAACCTACTCTGTTTGGTTATCTATCCAGGTCTTTTTACAGCTGCCCTTCACTCGCCTTGACTTTGTTGATTTAATCACACAGACCCCCCAATTCCAGGAAAACAGATGCTTAAACATCAGCGGCTCGTTTGTACTGATAATACCCACAGTAAATTCAAAACAAAACTCTTCCAGCTTCGCAGAATAAACCAAGGCCACTTTCCTTTACATACTACCTCGTCTCTTTTTCACTCTGAGGATCATTTGTTTTGCTCACCAATTTTAGTGCATCACCTGAGTAATGTTACCCTTTTCAAATCCACCCCCCCTCTCCCTCTCTATTTCTGATTAAAAATGGTTATGCACTGAGTGAAAGGTCGCAAGTTGTTATGGAAACAAGGCTGCTAACAAAAGCTGGACACATGGGTACAGAAAATGGGGAGAGGGGAAAAACGGAGAGGGAGATGTGCCTGAATAAATATGCAAAGAGGGGCACGGAAAAAAGAGAGTAAGAGGTTTGAATAAATAAAAACATATGCAGAGGGAGGAGGAGGAAGGAGAGGCTGCCAGGTCACGAAATGATGGCTCCATCTGCGATAATGAATAACAAAAGATAATGTTGGGTTTTATCATTCTGGGAAGCAGGTCGAGGAACAAAGGTGGGTGTCCATGTGGACAGTGGGAGAATGCAACAGATAATAAGTGCGGCGCAGCTTGGAGGATGCTAAAAAGTGCAAATTGTACATGGAAAAACTGACAAAAAAAAGCCTAAAATTATCTATCTGTGCATGTGTGTTTGAGTGCCTGAGCATCATCATCCCTTTGAGGACTCAAATTATGTTAACCACTCGGACTAACATCAAACACTCACACACACATGCTTCAGTGGAGGCATGGAGGTGCCAGCCATATAAAAAGGATATCCCACAGTGAGAGATATGAAGAGAAAGGGACTGACAGAGAGAAAGGGGGAAAAACTAGATGATGTATTCATGGAGTGAGAAAAAAGGAGGCAGGAGAGAGAGTAAAGTGGAGACAAAGGGAGGGGGTGAGGACAGATGGATGTGAAAGGATCAATAAATGGCATAAAGTGTATGTTTATTGATTTGCTAAAATGGGAGGGAAAGAGGGAGTGAGATAAAAGGGGGAAGAGAGGACAGTTGGAAGCTGGAAGTTATTACTATTACTGTTAGAGCCACCAACAAGCCTTTGGCATAATTCTGGATGAATATTTGACCAATCTTTTCTGTAATGGTAAAGTTTATTTAAATTGATTGGGTTCCTGGTACGCTGCCTGTAAATGTCCAATGGGGTTGAAGCCAGGGCCATTGCCATGTAACTTGGTGTGTGTTTGGGTTAACTGTCTCATTGAAACACCTACCTGTGTTCAAATTTCAACTGTCTAGCATTTCATTTGACCAAAAGTTGATCATTTCCATCCACTTTGACTAATGCCCTAGACTCCCAGCATGATGCTGCCACCACCATGCCTGACAGTTGGTAAAATGTCCTGAGGTTTGAAATACTCACCTTAATTCTTCTAAACTACTTCTGGACATTGTAGCCAGTTCACTGAATCTTTGTCCTGTCTGACCATGAAACGTTTCTCTTTTGCCATCAGGTCAGGGCTAAAGGTTAGAAGCTAAAGGTTAGCCTGCTTCATCCGTTCCAAAACCAGTTCTGATGTGAGTTTAGGACAAAGTGGCTCCAGAGCCACATGTTGCTCTTTTTCTCCTCCACTGCGGCTTTTTGAACAAAAATTATACAGAAGTGAACAATAATTTCATATGTAAAGATAACTTTAAAGAATTGTTTAGCAGCTCTTGTTTATGAAAATCTGAAGATTATATTTTATTCAGACCATTTGTTATGTTAGGGTGAATATTGTGTCCTTTATTTTTGGGCTATCGTCCATAAAAATGTAAAGAACTCAACCAGCATCAAAGAATACGTTTTTTTTCCCACATGACATGATGCCGCCACCCCCATACTTCTCAGTTGGGATAGTGTTTTCAGGCTTGTACGCTTCTCCCTTTTTACTCCAAACGTAACGATGGTCATTATGGCCAAACACTACAATTTAATTGTCATCAGACCATAGGACACGTAATCAAAACTTGAGGTATTTGTCCCTGAGTGCATCTGCAAACTGTAGTCTGGACTTTTCATGTTGCTTATGGAGAAATGACTTCTTCCTCACTGAGTAGCATTTCAGGCCATGCCAGTAAAGAACTGGTTTCACTCTCTTAACAGCCACAGCCAGCATTTTGTTGATTATTTATTAATTTACGTCAGTTTTTCTAAATGTTCCTTTCCTTTTTAAAAAACTAAAGACTATTTTTGCAACAGAATTGCAGGTAAAATTGTTTTTACATGCTGTTTAACACTCATCATGGCAACTAAATGACACAAGCCAATTATTTTAGATTGCTCCTTTAATTTTCAGAGTTGTCAGAGATGCTTCGGATAGCATAGTCGTCAATTAATATTAAGCCCCGCAGCAACAGCCAAAGAGACCCTGAGAGGCTGATAACAAATGTCAAGACTGACTGTAAGAGAGAGGCAGGCTGCAACAGAGCACAGGGCTGACAGACAATAGACAACGAGTGTGTTTTATGTGAGTGTGTGAGAGTGAGATGAGGCGGGGGAGACAAAAGTGTGCTCGAATAGCTGGGGGCAAGGTGACAGAGGGTGAAACGACTGGACGGGGAGGGATAACAAGCTCACAGAGGAGGGGGTACTCTGTTTGTGTGTGTGGTGGAATAAAAACAAGGAGGAAGGGTTGAGAAGGGGAGAAGAAGTTGATGGAACGAAAACAAAAACAGAGAGAAAAGCAGGTGTACTGTTTGGTTCAACCCAGTGGCCATTTGTGTCATAACGGTCTGTGTCTCCAAGCTGTAACTGTATCTGTGCATGAGTTAGTGTTAGTTCTGAGTGTGAAGCGGGTCTACTGGAGCACCTTTGAGAGTGCGTTCAGTTCAGAGGTTGGAGAAGCAGTTTTTCTAGCTGTCAGGACTCACACACCCTCATCTGCACCCACACATGCTTTTTTCTTTTCCTGCACACCAACAGCCGCCCCCCTGTGTCATACGTGCACACTTAATGCACCACGTGTGGCACTAAATTATGCACGGATACACACATCTCTGTCTTTTGATCTCTCGTGATAATACACACACACACGTGGAGGAAAGCCATTATGCTCTCAGGCTGGAGTGTTTGGATGGTATAATTGCAGTGACCAGTGAGGAGAAAGAGACAGAGGGAGGAGGGATGGAAAGAGGGATGATAGAGAAGAGAGGAGAGTGCTGACACTCTCAGCATGCTAATGTTGGGAGGCTGTAGCCCCCCTTCATCTCTTTGTTTCTGTCTCTTTCTGCATTTCACAGGTGGACCACTAGAATGGGGGGGGGGGGGTGGATTAAAAGGTAGAAAGAGGGATATAGAACAGGATGTAGCAGTGTTATCTCTCTTTCGCTGCCATCCCTCCATCCTCTTCAAGCACCCCACAGTGGTCAAAACAAAGCTAAAGAGAGAGAGACAGAGAGTGATAAAGGGGGGTGGAAATAGAGGAAGAGGGAGGGTCTGCTTTTTTCCATCCCTTCAACAATGGACGGATCATCTCTACTTATCCTCTAATCTCATCCCTTCTTTTTTTTTCTCCTCCAGCCTCTGTTATCTCTCATTCCCCATGACCCCTCGTTTTCTCATCTGGTTGGGGAAATGGTCACCCCTCCATCTGTTTCCAGTCCTCCTTTCATCCTCCGTCTCTCCAGAGAAGAGATTCTGTTGTTTGCTTTCTCTTTTTCTGCATCCCACCTCCTCTCTCCCCCCTCTTTAACTTTCCATCCGTGCAGAAACTACAGCAAAAATAACTTATTTATATGCCAAAAAATGTGTTTGATAATCTCTCTATGTGCTGCGTGACAAGTGTGCTGTGCATTTGTATTCAGCTCCCCTGAGTTCATACTTTGTAGAATCATTTTTGCCTGAAATTACAGCTGCAGGTCTTTTGGGACTTTGCACATCCAGACACTGACATGTCTGCCCATTCTTTATTGAAAATTAGCTCACACTCAGCTGGGTTGGTCTGAGAGTATCTGTGAACAGCAAAGGTCAAGTCTTGCCACAGATTCCCAGAAGGATTTAGGTCTGGACTTTGACTGGGCCGTTCTAACATGTTACTTATACCTTGATCTATACCACTCTATTGTAGCTCTGGCTGTATGTCTGGGCTTGCTGTCCTACTAGAAGGTGAACCTGGGCCTCGTACTTGTTCTGTCTTCATAAAATGGATTGAACGGAGCTTTGTGAGATGTTAACTGTGGCGATATTGTTTAATAACTAACCCTGCTTTAAACTTCTCCACAACTTATCCCTGACCCGTCTGCTGTGTTCCTTGGTCTTCACGATGCTGCTTCTTCATTAATGTTCTCTAACAAACCTCTGAGGTCTTCACAGCACAGCTGGATTTACACTGAGATTATGTTACACACAACTGGACTCTTATTTACTAATTAGGCGACTTCTAATGGCGATTGGTTGGACTGGATTTTATTTAGGCGTGTACGGGTGAAGATGGCTAAAAACAAATGTTCACTCCATTTTCTAGATTAATTTTTTTCTTCCACTTCCTAATCATGCACTACTTTATGCTAGTCTCATAGAATTTAAATAAAATACACAAATGTTTGTGGTTGTTGTGTGACATAAGGTGAAAAGGTCCTGGGTATAAATACTTGTAAAATAATATAATCAAAAAGAAAAAAGCTATTTTTTTTAATTTAACTAAATCAGGGCAACATTTGGCAATCTGGGGGCCACTACTTTTAAAGTTTGCAGCCTTGGACTAGATGATTACAGACTACGAGTGAGGTTTTGGGGCTTTTAAAAAGGACATAAGCCGTGACTAGATCACATCGCTCTCTGAAAATAAAAAAAAGTAATATTTTAAAATAGATTCTGTAACATATTGGCTGTAAACATGAACACTAAAACAGATGAGACGTGTTGTCTGTCTCCTGTGTTTTTTAGCAATGTTCTCTGTTGACGGTAAAGAAAATCCTTCTCGTTTAAAGACTTACAATAATTTGTTCTTTTCTCCTTCCTTCTATTAAATATAGCATGTTTAATTAACTGCTGAGCAGGTAAAAATAATTCATTTATAATAAAATTGGTTTGTTGTTGTTTTAACAGTTTTTAATTTATTTTAAAGTAGAAAAAATACAAAACAAAGCTGGTGCAGCAGGTGTAGCCGTGGTTCAAGCGGAAAAGTAAAAACAGAGTTTTTAATTTTGGACAAGAGGCTTGGACACCCCTGATTAAAGACATAGGAGTCAGAGTTGAGACAGTTATGAGTATTATGTGAATTAGATTAACTCTGCTTATCATAAACAACCAGCAGCTGTTTTCCTCCTTTAATCCATTAGTCTCTCCGTCCTGGACGTGTTCCTGACTTTAAAATGAGCAACAGCGCCTCTAACAGGAATTGCATAGCTACTACAACAAATCTGCCTGAGAACCAGACAACACTGCAAGGTTTGAACGCCTTATGTGTAAAATATAATCCTATGATCAGAAGCCATACGCTTCAGGTTTACATAGGAAAAGTTGAAATAAATATATGTAAAATAATAGTTCTGATAACAGCAGGTTTGCTCAGTGGGATTTTTATTGGCTCAACAGTTCTCAGCCTCAATATTTACAAACATTTTCAGTAGACAACTACAGTATATGAAGAAATTAGTCTCGATTCTTGTAGATCTCTTATAGCTATTACACAGCGTTGAAGATGAAGCTCCAAATATTGTTTAACATTTTGTCGCAAAACAGTAAATTTATGGAAGATCTCCAGATCTTAACTCCTGAAAGACTGAAAGCACAGCTAGGATACTCTTTTTATACCCAGAAATGTTTCTGCTTTTAGCCCAAAAGTCATAGTGAGATCTAACACCTGCTTACTTTTAAGCATAATTCAACTTTTTAATTGTCATTTGTATTTTCCCCCCCAATATGTTTGAAATGTTTTGGACTTTTTAAATTGGGTTTAAGATGGGCTCATAACAACAATGTTAAAGGACATAAATACCAGCATTCTTCAATCAATCACATGAGCAAAGTTTAAACTATGTACAGTTCTGGTTAGATGACTGAAAACACTCGTTATAAGTGTGAATACATTTAGAGCTTTTAAATTACTTAAACTGGTCTTTGAAATGGTCCGGCTTTAAAAATTTGTCATTTTAATACAGATTAGCAGGGTGCTAATCAAGCCTCTTCTTGAGGATTAGTCTGCTCCATCCGTTCCAGAACCGGTTCTGATGAGTGTTTTTGGGGTCATCATACTGTTGTAATTTCTAATCGTGTCCAACTTTCAACCCTTTAGCTGCTAATTTGAGGTAAAGTTGAAGACTTTGAAGGTATTCCTCCTACAATATTCCACTGAATTTATACAACGCACTAGGTTCACTTGCAGCAAAGACTTACCTGAGCATGATACTACCACTACCATGTTTAACAGCTGGTGTAACGTTCTTGGGTTTCTAAACCTCACACTGACTCCTTTAAACATGGTTATTAGAAAGCCTGTCAAGAAGACTGGTCAAATATCCGGCCAGAATTATGTCAGAAAGCTGTTTGTGGCTACAAAAAGCTTGTGGCCAAGGTTCTACATGCTAAGAGATGGTTAACCAAGGATTACTTGAGTCTGTTTGCATGAGTTTGACACTGTTTGGACTAAAGCAAGTCAGACTCACCTACCCCCTTCTTGGTTTTAAAAATCACTGAAGTTCTATCGTTGCATGATCAGAAATAGTTCAAAAAATTAAGTTATCTGTTCGACCAAACATCTGCTCAGCAACATAAAGAACTGAAAAGTGTTTCAATGTTAAAGTTTTATTAGAACCTGTTTTCAAGCTACTCGTTCTTCCAGAACATTAAAGGAAACATCTTACCCACTTAAATTAAAATCAGATTTATTAACAAAACATTGTGCAAAATGCAAAACCACTGATCTACAGAGACATTAACTTATTACAGACATCAACAATATAAAAGGAAAAAAGCAGGGAAAAAAATTATATATGTCTCTAAAGAACCAGTGTGCAGTGTATTGTGTGCCTCATTACTGGAGTATTAACCAGCCAAAAAGGGTTTTTAACCGTGAATGGAAACTGCTTTAGTATTCTCTTTTGTTTTCAAACCTATAAAACACTCCGTTGGCTCCCTGAACCTGACCTGCTTTGCCTTCGCGTTTCCGTACGTTTAGGCTGACCTTGTGTGTCAGCGTGCATCTATGGGTGCTGTGCGTGTGTGTAGGCAGCTGTGTGAGTGTGACTGGGTGAAGCGTGCTGATCGACCAGCATCTCAGCGTGCTTCAGGTACTGGGCCGTCCTTCTCATCACAGACTCCCTGCGGGCTGGATCTGGGTCTCCTGCAGCACATGAAAACAGATTAAAAAAAATCAGTCATCAAATTTTACTTCCTCTGTCCTGGTTGTAGTTTCTTTTTATTTTTTAAGGTCACATTTAGGCTGAAAAGGGAAAAAAAATTTTCTTGGCAGCGGTGGGATTCGAACCCACGCCCCCGAAGAGACTGGAGCCTTAATCCAGCGCCTTAGACCGCTCGGCCACGCTACCACATGCTAAGTCTTGATCCAGTTCCAGCTGCATCCTGACATACTGCAGATGACTCAGTGGGGCAGGTTTGGAAATGTTAGTTTGACGTATCGCTTATTCTTTAGTTTTACCATAAAAAGCCAATAAAGACACAACATACTTATATCAAAAACAAAACACCTTTTATTTATAAGTATTGCATTTATAGACTTCTCACACAAGTCAATAAAATGTAAAGCCAAAGTAAAAGCATTTTTACATGCAGCCCATAGCAGCTTGATGTAAACCAACACCTGCAAAGAGTCTATATTGTAAATTTACCAACACAGACAACTCTGCCATGTTTGAGGGGAAAGGACAGGGTCCAGCACTGCAGCAGTACCTGCAATGAATCAATACAACGTTCACAAAAAGGCTGATAAAGCACTGACACACATACGGTAAGCATTTCATTTTAATATAGTCCCTCATAGCCCACCCTTAACTTCGGTGACAGAAGTTTCAGATTGGTGGTCATATGTCACAAGATATTAACTGCAAATTTAGGATATAAATGTCATAATCTGAAGTGGTGCAGATTTTTTCCTGTGAATTACTTGGCACGCTGCAAGCTGTTGTGTGTCGGTTAATTATGATCTACTGAAACACAATTAATTAAAGCAAGCATACAGGCACATCTCAGTAAACTAGAATACCCCTTAAAAAGCTAATTTATTTCACTGATTTAGTTCAAATAATTTGCAGCCATATATAGATTAATCACACATACAGAGTTTAATTCTCATAATTTGTTAGATTCACAGAGTGCTGGAGTCAAATACAGTCTTTCTGGAAAGAAAAGGTGCGCACAAGTTACAGCCATGAGTGGACTGGGGGAGAAATTCAATCTGTCGACTGCAGCTCGAGTCACAGCTTCAAGAGCCACCACAAGCAGACAGATCCATCCAGGTCTTGGGCTACAACTGTCACATTTCTTCTGTTAAGTGACTCCTGAACAAGAGGCAATGTCTGAAAACATCTTACCAGGAATTTACTGTTGCTCAGTTGTCTAAAGTCGTCCTGTCAGATGAAAACATTGTGAAGTTTCCACAGTCAGCGATGATTTAGAGTGACATGTCATCTGCTGGTGTTGGTCCACTGGGCTTCCTGAAGTCCACGGTCAACACAACCATCTAAAAGGATATTTTACAGCACTTCATGCTTCCTTCTGCTGGCAAGCTTTATGGAGATGCTGATTTCATTTTCCAGCAGGACTTGGCACACTGCCAAAAGGTACCAAAAGCTGGTTCAGGGGCCATAGTGTTACTGGGCTTGATTGGCCATCAAACTGGCCTGACCTGAACCCCGTAGATAATCTATGTCTGTATCTGAGGTACCATCAGGAGGAAGATCACCAGACCCAACAATGAAGATGACTTGACAGCCGCTATCAAAGCAATCTGGAAACTTTTAACTAGTAATCATAGTCCTTAACTTCATGTTTTCTTGGGGAATTAAGACGATGAAACACTTCGTGTAAATGATTAAAAGAACATAGCTACTCATCTTAACGTTCTCATATTTATAGTCAGAGATGAAGACCCAAGTCTTCATCTCTGAAGACCCAAGTCTATCTTGCCACCACGCACAGTGAAGAGGATGGTAAGAGAGGTAAAACTTCTCAGAAACCTGTGTGGGACCGTGCTACTGGTGGGGGCTGGAAGTGTACAAAGTATATTATAACAATAACAATTTTGCAGCACATTAGAGCTGAACTAGTCGGACGCTGGCAAACTGAGAAGTTTTCTGTTTCCTGATTACTAATGCATAAAAATGTAAACATTCTTTCAAAAATCCCTAATTTCCTTCTACAGAAATGTCTTCAGTAACTTTAAGCCATTGCAGCTGGTTTTGAAACTATAATCAAATATCAAATCAGATATAAATTAAACAACACAGTGACAGGAGAACCGTCGTTACCGGACTGACCTGTTGAGTTGTCCATTACTAAGTGAACAACTAACAGCCAGAAAACATCCTGGCTGTTAGTGCTGCTTCTTCCAAAGATGTCACATGTTTCCATGTGCTTCCGATTTTGCATATCTAATATATTTAGTTGCACAGCAGCCAGTGAGGAGAAGGTCAATTAAGCACCAGAGCTTGCCTTTAAATGCTCCACACTGTTTTTCTTTTGCACATGGGGGACTATAACATAATCTGCAGATTATACAGCAGATCTAGTACCTTTAGTTGAAAATGCTAGATTTAAAGAAATGCTTTAGTTGACTGAATTGAAACTACTTTTATGTTACCCTGGACTCCAGTGATGAGTATGTCCACCGCTGTCCTGTATCCACGAATGGCAGAACTGAACTCTCCCTCCTTCTCCCTCTCCATGGCAGCCGTCAGCACCTTGGCGGCTTGGTTCAAGTAACCAGCGTCTCCTCCAATCAGACTGGCCGGTGGCAGCGAGAACAGTTCAGAGTGGTCACTCGAGGAGTCTGATCTTTCTGCAATACGACGAGAAAACAACAGATTTTTATTTTAGGTTTAAGAAGAAAGCAGGTCTGAAAATGATCAAAGTATGTTTCCTAGAATAAGTTTCCAACGTCTAACTTTGGCTGCTTTATAAATCACTTTCTGCACAGAGGACAGATCAAGCACAAAAGAAATAAGTTCAGATCTAGAAATAGTTACCTACAACAGATCAACAGTATCTAAAGTTCAACTCTTTCAACAACTTTTTCGCACTAAACCAAAAAAAATGTGAAGTTTTATTTTTTTTTTGACAGGCTACTTTTAACATAGAGCCTAAAGATCCAGCTTAAATATGTCAACACAATACCTTAAGTTTGGTAAATTTTGAATACCTGAATGATTCATAGGTCACAGTTACGCTACTTAACAAATGAATCAACATTCCTCTGAAAACAGGTAGTTTAAGCTGATTTCTGTTTCATACCATATGTATATATTTTGTGTAAATGTAGAGCTGAAAAAGATCATAATCCTAAATGTATTCCGTATTTTCTTTATTTGCAAAATAAAAAGTAAAACTGCTCAGCACTTGCTATCAAGGAAAACACCTGTGTGCACGGTCTCCTGCACCTCTGCGACCAGCCGGTCTCCAAACACTCAGTGGAAATTCAGAGCAAATATTGGAGGTTTCTGCACCCCCACCATCAGTCTCAGCATCAGTGTTTTCATCAGCTTATAAACTGCATGGTAGGTTGATTGGGGTTTTTTGTACAGAGCTCCGTGCACGGTCACACCGAGGCTCAAAAGTCTAAAGATGTTCATTATTAGTTACGCAACGATTAGTTTAAGAGCCACTGCTGTGACTTTCTTGCACTTGCAGTAACCTGCATATGGGCAATTTGGAGGTGTGTGGGTTTTTCTCTAGTCAGGAGCCCTATTCTAAATTCTTTAAATTCTGTTGTTTAAGCCACCTTGTTTATAGCAGGGATCGAAGACAGCCAGGTCATATTCAGACAGAGGCGGGGGTCCTTCCTCCTTAGGAGACAGGACTTGCTCTTCTACCACTGAGTCAAACAACGAATCAAATTCTTCCTGGGTCTCCTCTGACTGGTGGTGTCTTGTTAAAGATAGCTCAGGAGATGATGCTGGACACAAAGGTAAGAGAAATTATGTAAAAAAAGAAGAAAAAAAATCAGAAACACTTTGCGAATTCTAAGACTTATACCTCGGTCATCCAGTTCTGTATCGCTGAGGTCCTCCTGTTCTTCTTCTGTCGGAGATCCTCCGATCTCATTGTAAGCCTCAGCCGCCACTTCCGGTTCCCCGACCTCCAAGCTAATGTTGGTGCCCAGGTCTTGTGGTAAGGTGGGAGCCTCCCTCCCCTCCTCCTCTTCGGCAGGTTCACAGTCTGAGGCCCTCCTCTTTGGCAGGGGAATGAGAGGAGGAGGCAGAGGCCCGGCTGAGGACACAGGGGAGGGATCCAGAGGTCTTGTGACTTCACCACCCTAAAATGAAAAAGAAACAAGAGGAGGGGAAATGAAACGAAAAAGGGGTGAGCTTTTAGAGTAGGTGGATAACAAACAAAATAAAATGAAATAAATATTTATAATAGAGGCTAATATTAGGGTTTAGCACAGGTTTTTGTGTCCATGTTCTCACCCTGAAGAATTCCTTGAGCTGTGGGCTGTTGTAGAGTGCAGCTATGCTGGTGGTGAACACAAGCATGCTCTCTGCTGCCTTCCTCCTCTCCTCAATCACAGCTTCATCAAACCTTCCTAAAATTAATGCACACAATAGCCAACGTGATGATGAAGCAGATTACAGTGCTGAAAGGGGTCTGAATAAAAAGGATAAATACGAAGGCCTTGCAATTATGGCTCAGTTATGGTTGAGGTGCAAACACACCCTCCATTTCTGCTACCTGTATGACCCCTTCTCTTTTCCAGTGGTTCTAATCAGTCTTACAGAGAGAGGTATCCCAATCCTTGTGGTTTTTCAGTATAACAATGACCATCAGTGGGACCCTTTGTGGGGTGCCTTGAGACAACATTGTTGTAAATAAGCGCCGTCTAACTAAATAATCTGAGCTGAACTCTCTTTCAGACTCTAACCTTGAAAACTGGCTCAGAGTTTATCTGTTCTTTCTTTCTAGGTAAAACGACTAAAGGAGCTACATCCATTAACATTTACTTTTCCTTCCCATAGAAAGTACTCCTGGATCAGTGCTTCTTTGTTCTCTTCGTGTCTCTGCTCTGTTCTCTCTAACCCCCAGTCGGTCGTGGCAGATGGCCGCTCACACTGAGCCTGGTTCTGCTGGAGGTTTCTTCCTGTTAAAAGGAAGTTTTTCCTCTCCACTGTCGCTACATGCATGCTCAGTATGAGGGATTGCTGCAAAGTCAACGCCAGTGACTGTCCACTGTCTCTACATGCTCATCCAGGAGTGAATGCTGCAAGTCACTGACTGGATGCAATCTGCTGGGTTTCCTTAGACAGAAAAACTTTTTATCCAATTTGAATAAATAACAGAATCTGAATGCACTGTTCAATGGTTAGGACTAATTGGAATGTATGTACCTGACTTTTGTGAAGTGCCTTGAGACGACATGTGTTGTGAATTGGCGCTATATAATCCACAATCATCAGTTCAAACAACTGCACATGAGTACAAGTTATTGGAACGAGTCCTCACTTTGCCAAGATCTAGAAGAAGACCCAAACTGTAAACTGCTGGAAGACCAGCGTTACTGTCCGCAGCAAAGCAAGGTTTACGTCTCAATGCACAAAAAAAGCCTCTCTTCCAAAATCCACACCATCAAGCTTGAGTGAAATTTGCAGCTGCCGATATGGAAAACAACCTTCTGGAGAAAGGTCTGCTGGTCAGACAAAGATTGAGCTACTTGGAAACAATGACAAACAACATGCTTGCATGAGTCAATGTGAGGATATTTTAAATCACCTTACGTCCATCTTTTACATAGCCTTTTAAAGTTGGATAGTATTTGACTTTATTTAACCCAGAAAAATATGTTGATAACCTGACTTATTTACCCATAAATCCAGATTTTTCCAGAAGAACATGTTGAAAGTCAGCCTTGGCTAGCAAGTTACATCAACCGGTCTTTAAGCACAATTCAACATTGTTAAGATGGAGGACAACATTGTGTTTATGCCTAATCTCAACAAAATATTTGTTTAGGGGGTGGTGGCAGAATCATGCTGAGGGTGTGTTTTGCTACTGGTTTTACTGGTGCTTTGGACAAACTGGAACAATAAAGAAGGAAGACTGTCAAATCAACACCTTAGTGGCTAAAAATTGGACAAAAACAGTTTTTTTTTAACAGAACAATAATCCCAAACACACTTCAAAAGTCATTTTGGAAAAGATAAATCTGGCTCACATTCATCTTCTGGAATATCTCCAACCTCATGTCGGTTAAAAATGTATGATGAATAATTAAAAGACAGGTTCGTACCAGAAACAGCCAGTTTAAATTAACTGCATTGGCTCAACTAATCTTAATAATAATCAAAAATCCAGCCAGAATTATACCAGAAGCTTCTTGATGGCTACAACAACTGTGTAGTTGAGGTGCAACTTGCTAAGGGACATTAAGAAAACATCAATGTGGGGGTGTGTCTATATATTTGAACCTATATGTCAAAATGCTGAGCCTGTTTGGCTGAGAGAGAAAAAAAAAAACTTGTGCACATAATTTTTGTGCCAAACTAAATCATTCTAGTCGACTGTTGTATATTCAATCTACCCTGGAAAAAGAGCTGTTAAACAAAAGCTTTTAACTGTATTATATATAAACCATTAAAAAAAATGTTTACAGACAAATCTGAACAAGCAGATCTTTACATGAAATGTCTGTACATGTGAAAGTTTCCACACAAGTGAAACACCAGCAACTCGAATTTTGCAAACCTTTCTGAAGTCTGTTCTTCCTGTTTTTGTACTAGTAACAGTTAAAATAACCTAAGTCTGAGTGACGCTTTTGCACAACACACCAAAAACTTGTGCACGTGGAAAAGCTGGAAACTCCTCCTGTCTCCTGAACAGGTTCCTGTGAGTGTAGGTCAGCTCTCCGTGGAGCTTCTTCAGCTCGGAGAACCTCTTCCATACCACCACCTCCTTCACATCATCCGGATGACGCTTGGACACAAACTGCAGACCAAGAGTGAGACATAAAAATAGATATATTTCACTCAGACCAACATATTATTGTGTCTGCAGAGATCCTCTGAGCTGCCTCTTAAAAGTTAATGGAAGTTGATGAAGGCTTAATAAATCCTTTCTGAAGGAGCATTAAAGTGGTCATAAGGCTACTGGAGCACATGAACAGAGTCACAAGTCCTGCCTTTGTTTCCCAGCACTCGCTGAGCTTCACAACCTTTAAAGAAACACCCCATTGTGTCTATATGTTTATATCTAGGCAGATATCCGACGTTACACCATTAGCACACTTGTTTTTGTTTCGTGTAGCAGAAACCAAAATATTTCATCTGTAAACAGAAGCAATATTTCAGACAGCTGAACATTTATTCAGTATAATAACTGTAAAAGCCATTTTTGTATAAATGAAATAATAACCAAACAGTAAGCTGCCACTAACCCTGGCTGTCACTTTGTACTCCGTGTGCCCCTTCTCGTGGTTCCGTGGGTCGGAAACAGAGAAGAACCGGTGATATTCTTCTATGGGTTTCCGTGACATGTCCTGAAATGAATTGAAGCAGAACTGCCGGTGAAAAGCTTCCGTGAACTGCTCTGTTGCGACTCTTTACGCGCTTTGCTCTGTGGACGTTTCCTGGTTGATGACGTATGTCAATGCGTGCCCACGTAAAGAACAGTAGACACCGCCTCGGCAATTATTGCTTTAGCAACCATAGCAACCAGCCGTCTGCGAGGCCACCATGTTGTGAGTGGCAGGTTCGTCTCACAGGTGTGCATAGAAACGAGATACAAAAGTTCAAGTTCAACTAATGCTGATTAATTGTTTTATACATAGGAATGTATGTTGATTTTATTACTAATAATTATGATAACTGAGACAAAAATTAATAATACCTGCAACTTCAAAATAAAAACCACAGCCAAACAGACATTACACCCTCCTTTGATCGACAGCTTTCCTGTCACACCTCAAATAATTTATATTCCACCTCAGCCATGGACCCTTCTGCTTCTACATGTTTGCCTTCGACCAAATCAGAAGATACTGTTGCTCCCAGAGATGGACAAGAAGCTGAGTACAGGGAGCTGGTGAACCACTTTGTGGCATGGTGTGAAACAATCATCTCATTTGAATGTGAATAAAACAAAAGAGATGAGTGTAGATTATAAGGGAAACAGGAATAGGTCAAACACTATCAGGGTAGAAGAAGTGGAGGTGGTGGAGGAGTATAAATACCTCTGTGTTCACCTGGACAACAGACTGAAGTGGAGAGGCAACTGTGAAGCCGTCTACAAGAAGGGACAGAGCAGACTGTACTTCTTGAGGAAGCTTAGGACTTTCAGTGTTTGCAGCAAGATGCTGAATATCTTCTATAAGTCTGTTGTGGAGAGTGTGATCTCTGCTGCCATCATCTGCTGGGGAAGCAGCATCAGAGCCAGGGACTTAAAAAAACTCAACAAGCTGATAAAGAAGACTGGATCTGTTCTGGGGACTCCTCTGGAACCTCTGGAGATCATTGTGCAAAGAAGGATTCTTCATAAAATTAAGAATATTATGGAGAACCCTGAACATCCTCTTCATGAGACTGTTGTACATACAACAGAGTGTCTTCAGTCAGAGGCTTTTTTAGATCTGCTGTAAGACAGAGCGCTACAGGAGATCCTTCCAACCCACAGCCATCAGCATCTACAACAGCTCTTTGAAGAACCCTGCATAATGAGCTACAACAACGTTTAATTTCCCCTTGGGATTAACAAGGTATTTTTCAATTTGAATTGTATTGTTCTTGGGTTTTTATTATAAATATAAAGAATTATTATGCTGATGTCTTGCCCAGGACTTCCTTGTAAAATAGATTCTGAACCTTTATGAGATTATCTGTGGTAAAATCAAGGTCATAAACAGAAGTTTAACGCCTGTCCTCATTCAGACAAGGTATTTTGTTGCAGCCAGAACTACAACACAGAGCAAATGCCAAATGCTGTAGCCAGGGCATTTATCAAAAAATGAAAATGGATATGACTAAATAAATAAATGAGAGTGACAAACATCTACAAATGAAATACACAATGAGACAGTAGATGTGAGTGTTTTACACAGTGGGATTTTAGCATTACCACATAAAGTGTGTGAATATACATAGAAAGGTTGATGGAGAGTCCATTAAAAATTCTAGAATGCTCCCCGGGCGCTGCACAAAAAGATGAAGAACCACACAATGGGAGCCCACTGCTCCCTATGGGATGGGTTAAATGCAAAGGACAATTTTGTTGGAATGTACAATTACAATGAAAAATAAAGATTACTATTATTATTAGAAAGTCAGAGTATGTGCCTATAGATTCATTCATTCATCTTCTATACCGCTTATTCCATAGTGGGTCACGGGGGAGCTGGTGCCTATCTCCAGCAGTCTACGGGCGGGAGACGGTACAGTCTGGACAGGGAGAACATACAAACTCTATGCAGAAAGTCCCCTGGCCAGGAGTCCAACCCAGGACCTTCTTGCTGCAAGGCAACAGTGCTACCAACTGTGCACCGTGCTGCCTATAGATATTAATTAAAAATGTAAAACCTAAGTATCATAAAACTTACATACATCTGTAGTCCTTTATTTATAATATATATATATATTGGCTGGATCCCAAACATGATCAGATAGTAATGAGAACAAGGATCCTCTAGGGAGTGCTCTACAAAAAGCTATTGCAAAAGCAGAGAGTAAACAGGGGCTTTAGGTTGGAAAGAAATGCAAGTTGCCTTTAATCGTATTTTTCACATTTCTTTCATATTTTCCTCACTTGACTTCAAAAAGTCTGTGTTTATTTTTCACCCCAAAAAACATACTATATATCAAAGAGGACGCTGAAACAAGAAAAACAGACAGATGTATTGAATATACTTCGTTTGACACAATGGAACAAAAAGATGAAGAACAGAAATAACTTCAATGTAGAGGAAGCTCCTTGTTGTCTGACACGTAACCTTTTATCAGCATTCCCAGTGTGTCCATATGGTGAAGCCAGCAGAACTGACTTTTCCCTAACAATAGCAGCCTCATAAGAAAAATTAACCTGGTAAAATATATTAAATATCCTCCTTATTTAAACCTGTTTATGTAGAGTTTATCTCCAGCAGACTGCTGGTCAAAGGTTCATCATTGCTGCTGCTCTCATTGCCGGTTAAATTGAAGGGAAAATGTGCAACAGACCCAAATTAGGTTAATTATTAATCTAAAGTTGTCCTGCTGTCTAGCATTACTGAATCTCAAGAGACAGAATTGAAAGCGACTGGGCTGATGCTACTATACTCAGATCCAATATAAACTGTGCCATCACTGGTACTCAGAAAATAGCAGAGGATGGTTTCGATCCATCGACCTCTGGGTTATGGGCCCAGCACGCTTCCGCTGCGCCACTCTGCTGCATGATGGGTGAGTGAGGAAAGGAGAACTGCTCCATCACTCTACTGTGCTGTTTCACATTCAGTTCACACTGAGGGGTTTCTTATATAACACGGAGCCATTGTTTGCAAGGCAGCTACACAAAGAGGAGCTCAAAGGAGGATTTAAGGAGGCTCAACACATGCATACTGAATAAACCATTTACAGTTATATACAGTTTATACAGTGCCTTACAAAAGTATTCATGACCCTTGAACCTTTTTACGATTGTTCACATAACAACAACAAACTTCTACATGTTTTATGGTGATTTTTATGTGATTAATCAACATTAGTGCATAATTATGAAGTGGAAGGAAACTGATAAGCAAATTTATAGGTATTTACTGAGCAAAATCCGAAAAGAGAAGCGTCCATTTGTATTCTGCCCCCACCCCAGTCAATGCTTTTCACAACCACCTTTTCCTGCAGTTATATCTGCACGATATAACTTATAAATAAACATATGTTGCCCATTCGTCTTTGCAAAATAGCTTAACAACAGTCAGATCAATTTTCAAGTTTTGACACAGATTCTGGATTGTATTTAAGTCTGGACTTCAACTAGGACACTCTAACACATGAACATGTTTTGATCTAAATCATTCCATTGTTGCTCTGGTTGTATGTTTTGGGTTGTCTTCCTGCTGGACGGTGAACCTCCACCCTAATCTCAAGTGTTTTCCAGCCTCTAACACCTTTTCTTCCAGGATTGACCTGTATTTAGCTTCCCATCATCTCTGACCAACATCACGATCCCTGCTGAAAATCTTTTCTACTGCATTATGCTGTCCCCACCATACCTCCTGTGTCTCTTGGTCTTCATGAAACTGTTTGTTCTCTAAACCTCTGAGGCCTTCATACTGAAATTAAAATACACACAAGCGCACTCTATTCACTAAATAGGTGAGTTATGTAGGCAACTAATTGCACTGGATTTTATTTAAACATATCAGAGTAAACAGGGCTGAACACAAATACACAACACACTTTTCAGATTTGTATTTGTAAAAAATTGATTTTAATGCACATAATCGTATCATTGCACTTCACAGATGTGTAAAATACATTGAAATATTTTTGGTGCAACAACAAAAGGTGAAAAAGTTCAAAAAGGATGAATATGAATGCAATGTGCTGTAAGTATTGTGGCTTAATGCTGTACATGTATGCTCTTGTGTGTTTGGATATTCATTTATAAGTTTGTTGGCATATTTGTGGAGGGAATGTACAGATGTGGTGACCACATTAGGTTCTGCTTGTTTCAACCCTGAACAGGCTAGGCTTGCTGTGAGAGAAAACTAGGACACCTGTCTTAAAAAGCAAATAAAAATCAGCAGATGGAAATGTTTTATTTAGAAATAAATGCAACAAGAACAAGATTACAAGCAGAAAAATGATTATATCAATGGGTTAATATACACCTACAAGATAGAAATTATATCAGTATATATATCATCAGTAATTGCACAACACAACTCAAAGTCCAGGACTAAATTATAGAGTACTGTAGGAGCGTCTAAAATGCTGCACACCCAGCTTTAACTCTCCAAATAATTTGAAATTATAGATTGACAGTAATATATATTGACTGGACTTTAGATAAGGTCAAAACTTGAGGAAAGACGAAGCAAATTTAGAAAATAAACACCTCAGCATCTGTACTCTGCTAAGACTAAATCAGCTCATTGTCTTAGAGTCAGATATCTGTATGTTGATTGTCTAAGGGAACATGGCAGAGATCCTGAAACAATGAGATGAAAAGCAAGCATCCTCAGACAGACTGGTCTGAACTGGTCTGGGTTTGTTTTGCTGTGCTTTGCGTTTTCCTTTTTTCTCCCGTCGAGCACATGCCGTCTCACAAAATAAACTCTCTCACGGGGGATCAGACTTGGATTTGTTGTGAAGCTGCACCTCTGCCTGTGTGTGTGTTTTTATTCAACTTTAACACTTTCTTTTCTGAGTTCCTTCACTTATGAAAGCTGGAATGAAACCTTTTCTTTTTAGATTTACTTTTACATATTCAAATTGCATGTTTTCTTTTTACAGCAGCAGTGGGATATTTTGTCTTGGTGGAAACAGCGACCCTGAGCCAGATGTGTTATATAATGTGCAACGATGACAGGTTCTGAACCAGAGAAAACAGGAATTGTTGGCCTGCAGTTTGAACCTCATTTTCTTTTGTTTGTTCACAGGACCTCAAAAACTAATGAACTGATACATTTAACTCCTTTCTTGCCAAAATACTCCAAATACATGAACCTATCTCTGTTTCTTGGGATCAGGGCTCAGAAAACATTAGTGGAACCCCCCACACACACACACACATATAAATACATATATATAGTTCAGTATTGTGTTCCATTTTTAACGTCATTTTGAAATTTCTCTGCTCGTCAGCTCATAAACATGTTTACATGTCCTCCCTGCTTCCTTTAGCTCTCACTGCATGCCCTTTCCCCTTATTTATGGAACTCCTCCCCTCCATCTTACTTCCCCTGACTGGGCAAATATTCTTTTCATTTTACCAAGTTTCCTGCTGTTATAAAGCAGTGCCTGGAAAGATGACTAAAGTGAGTGGAAAACATAGAGCCCATTTGCTATTTTATCTCTTGCCCCATGTGCTGCAGATCAACAGCACACTGTGTTCACATCAATCAGCACTCAGCAGCTCTGCTACAACCTGACTCTGCGTACACGTGATCCTCACGCAGAGATAAAAAAAGAACCAGAACTCTCTCTCTGAGTGGAGAGAGAGGTGTTCATAACCATATCTCTGTCTGGATATGCAGGGGCTTGTGTTAATGCCCCTTTAACTTTTGCACATTTGGTCATGTTACAGCCACAACTTTCAGTATATTTTATTGGTATTTATGTGGTGCATAATTGTGAAGAGTTTTTTTTTTTCACATTTTAAAATCTGAAATGTGCGTCTTGTATATGTGGGATAAGTATTCTTTGACGGATCCATTCTAGCACATAAACATGCTTTGATTTAAACCTTCCCACTGTAGTTCTGGCTGTATGTTTAGGGTTGTTGTCCAGCTGGAAGGCAAACCTCTGCCTTAGTCACATGTCTTCCAATACATTTTCTTCCAGGAATTTCCTGTATTTATCTCAGTCCCTCTTCCCATTAACTCTCACCAGCTTCCTTGACCCCCGCAGAAGAAAAGCATCCCATAAGCGTAATGTCACCACTACCATGTCTCACTGTGGGGGTGGACTACTTCCAGCTTTTTTTTGAAAGAGTTGCTTTCTTCTTTCCTTGTTTGCATAAATGTCCAATTTGGAGAGTACACAACTAATGGTTGTCCTGTAAACTGATTACCCTGCCTGTGGATCCCAGCAGCTCCTCCAGAGTTACCATGGGCCGCTAATGTTCTCCTTCTCAAGCCTTTTATTTTATTTGGATGGTCATGTACTTCTAGGTATACAGTTGTACCATTCTCTTTCCATTGTCAGATAAAGGATTGAACAGTTCTCTGTATTACTGATCTGTTAGCTTTTTCTTTAGTCTTCATGATACTGTTTGTTCACTAATGTTCTCTAACAAAGCTATGAGGCCGTCAGAGTATAGCTGGATTTATACTGAGACCTATTTACTGATGTCTGAAGGCAATTAGTTGCACTAGATTTTATGTAGGGGCATCAGAGTAAAGAGGGGTGAACAAAAGTGCTTTCCATCCTTTTGTTTTTGGAAACTGCATCGTTTTTGTTCCACTTCTTAATTATGCACTACTTTATGTTGGTCTATCACAAATAATCCCATTAAACCACATTTAGGCTTGTAATTCTAACAGAACCAAATCTGGAAAAGTTCAAGGGCTGTGATTACTTTAGGAAAGCAATGCATATGGCTATCATGTCTATATAAGGACATGCACCTGGCAAATGCTTTGTTCTAGGTAATACTAACATTTGCTCTGGGTCAAATCCTTTATTCCTGCAGCTCAATGGGATCGTGACGAGACACTCTCTGGTCTGACCCAATAACTGAGGTTTTAAATGTTGCTGTGTCACAGGAACCAAAATAGATACAAACACATTTGAGCCAAGACCCAAATAGACAGTCCGTCGCACTGCTGAATGAGAAGCTGGAGTACAACTCTGTATTTTTATACCTCATGGAAATATAGGTCAACTAGTATTTGTTTAACTTATAATATTGGAGAAAAAAGAGTGTTTGTACTCAAAGTAAAGAGAATCTGTGTCAAATCAGATTCAGCAAACACCATTATACAAAAACATATAAACAGAGCAAGCACTTGCATGCAGAGGTACAGTCACGTGAAGGCAGAGTAGGTGAGCTTGTTCCTGCAGTCCTCTGCAACTTCACAAAGTTGCTGACTTGTTTTTCAATAGTAGAGAGACTGAGTGAGACAGAAAATCTGCCTGAAAGGTTAGGTATAGATCAAACACAGTGAGGGGCAACAATGAGCCCGTGTGAAAATAAAAACGTGCCAAAAAGTGTTCATTTTCCATTTGCAAATCCTATCAATTTAGTTATGTTGATGGTACACTTTAATAATTTAAATGGTTGTTGAATAAAAAGTTCACCTTAAGACCTTCGTTGCAGGAAACCAAGCTCTCCAAGCATTCAGGCAGTACTGATTACAACCCTCGTATTGTAAACCACACAAATAACACTGGAAGCCCCAGTGGATTGTGTGCATGAAACATTTTCTGAGAACTATGCTATTACTGTAGCTCAGTGAAGGTCAACAACAGCTGGGAAATGTGTCAGAGCAGAGGCAGCAACAGGAGGACGACGTTGTTTTTCAGATTAGATCACAGAAATCGGCTCTACTGTAATATCAGCGAAGATCAGATCAAATTAAAATAAAAGGGTTCACATGAAAACAAAACAGCAGCGAAGTACAGAGCAGACATTTGAGATCAAAGAGCAGTTTTTGTACCTTTACCAAGAAGAGTCTTTGTGTAAATCCTGGTAGAAGGCAGGAAAAAAAGAGAAAACATAGCAAGTTTACACGAGCTTCCTGGCTCTGAATACCCCTTTATATTTTAGAGTCTCTCTTTGCAAGGCAATCAGTGCCTTGCAAAAGTATTCCCACCGCTCCACCTTTTTTTGAACTGAACTCAAAACCGTCAGTGAATTTTTGGGGGGATTGTATGTGACAACACAAATTAAAATCAGAAAGCCCAGAGTTTGTGTTTAACACTTCTTAGACAATACTTTCTTGAAGGCTCAAGCTCAGTGAGACTGGATGGATACTGTCTGTTAAAATGATTTTGACAGGCAGCTCTGGCATTTGTTTATGATCACTGGCCTTCCGAAAGGTTTGTGGCAAACGACAGCTTTCTTTCAACAATGGGTTTCTTCTCGCTACTTTTTTATTAAGACCAGATTTGTGGAGGGCACATCTGATAGCTGCCTTGTCAACAGATGCCTCCACCAGAGGTGGATTTCTGCAGGTCCTGGGGAGTTTCCATGGACTATTCTGCTTAATGCTGTTACTATTATAATGCGAAATCCTATTAAAGTTTGGTGGTTGTAACATGAAGAAATACGGAAAACTTGGGTGTGTAAATACTTTTGCAAGTCAATGAATAAACTTCTTTTTTCACAAACATTTTTTTATGATATGCATGAGAAACCCTATAACAGACAGAGCTTTCTTTTTACCTTGACTGTTGCCTGTGAATCAAAGAAGGGAGCCTTTTAACACAGACATGATGATTTAATTAGACCTGTGAGAAACAGAAAGGTCAATCATCTTCAGATCAAAGGTTCAACGATTTTTAACTACAAAAGCTGCTAAATCAATCATTATGACTAATTACACTAGTGATATAATCAGAATTTTGCCTATTTTAACTGATTTCTCCATTTCAGAGTTGGAGAACATTCGGATTATTCATATCCTCAAAAAGTACAGTCTGTACTTTATGTATTTCTTCAAAGCGGTAAACATCAGTGTGACGAAATGAGATGGAAAACCAGCATATTATACACGACTGCAAAGCTGGTGAACAAGAAATATATTTATATCTAATTATTTTTGTTATAGCTATGATTTTTGGTGCGAACGGAGAGAATAAGACAAACGGGATTGGTTGGTCTGTAAGTGGGCGGGGCCAAGGCTAAGCTACAAATACACGCCTGTTCTACCGGCTTTTCAGCGGAGATCAGGGAGACACGGCATAAACTGGAGCAATAAAACCCGACGGATATTTTACTGCTTTTAACAGGTAACAAAGGACCTATTTAGAGGGATTTTTCTGTTACAAGAGCGCCGAGTAGTTAGCGTACATTTAAGATATGATATTAGAGTCTCGAGGGGAAACGTAAGCTTTTAGCACGTGGATCCGCGCCTGACGTAGGTCGATTTCATCATCTTTAAAGAAGACGGAAGCTAGAATATTAGACAGCAACTTTAGCTTATTGTTGGTGTAAGATGGTATTTACAATCTGGTTTACAAATATTAAAAAAAGTGATGTTCACGTATTTCCTAAATCTGTGAAATATTTTTTTCAGATAAAAATGGATTAAAGGGAACCTAAATAAACCTGTCAAAACGCCGGTTGGCACGAGTTCCGGTTCAGCAAACTAATATGTCAATTTACATTTTATTTTACGCTACAACCCCTATGATGAGCACCATATTGTGACGTGTACTGCTTTTTAGTAAAATATATATTTTTTTAAAAACGACTCGCGCTTTTATTATGAAGGTTGTCAATGTTTCGGCTAATTTTGCAATTCAACGAATCTGTTTCATCAGACAGCTGTTGAACGCGTAACTGTTTAAGTTGATGGGTTTTTAGCAAATAAACACATATAACCTAAAATATAGGGGTCCAAAAGTACCACAATTCATTTGAATCAACCTTTTTATAATAAACATTTTATGTCAACCTAGTGTCTAGACAAATTATTTTACTACTTATTCAGTTATTTCGTGGTTTTTGCTGCAACACACCATGACATTTTTTATCGTGAGCAAGTCTCCAACTGTTCTAGCTAGTGCAACTGGTCTGAAGTTAACTTGCTTTGCAGATCACAAGCCACACTGTTTCTGTTATTTCATGGTGCACCGCTGCACAGGAACCATGGAGGGACACTTTTACTGCAAACAGTAGAGGAGACCACAAATCAACTTGACAGGTCCTTTTCCCTCATTACCTAGCCTTAAATCAGATTCAACCATGAGTAAGAACACAGAGATCGACATGGAGGAGGTGAAGCTGAACGAGGTGGACCAGGAGAAGCAGCCGATGACTGGAGACAGCCCTAGTCCTGCTGGAGAAAAGAACGGCAGCGTGAAGCTAAAGGTCCCTGATGACGATGTTACATTCACTGGCCTGTCCAAGGAGGAGCTGATGAAGGTTGCTGGCACCCCAGGGTAAGGGCTGACACAAATACAACTTTATTAATATTCATCTCCGTCTGTAGGTTGTTATTCAAGCGGTCTCCAACCTTCTATGTTTGTTGCTTTAACATGTAGGTGGGTGCGAACCCGCTGGCTGCTGCTTGTCCTGTTCTGGCTGGGCTGGATCGGCATGCTGGCCGGGGCCATTGTGATCATTGTCCAGGCCCCTCGCTGCAAACCCATCCCTGAGATGAACTGGTGGAATGAAGGACCCCTCTACCAGATCCCAGACCTCGACGCCTTCTCCGGTGGTATGAAAGGTAAAGAGTTTTTAGAGATTAGAATAAAGTGTATCTGTCACTTTGCATGATATGTTAATGTTCTAGCTAAAATACGACTTTGTCTTAAATATTTCAGCTAATTTACACGAGGGTAGTCTTGTGACAAAGTCTTGTGTAGTTGGATAAAAAACTGCTGACTTGGCTGGGACTGTGTGACTAAAGGCCAAAGGGACGTAAAACACGACTGAGTCACTACTTTCATATCAATCAGATTTAAGGTCATACTAAGCTTAACTACATATCCTTTCAATGAAGTTTTTTTTAAAGCCATTTATTAATTTTTTTTTTTTTTACTTTTGCTTCTTGCTGTTCCAGTTTGGTTTTTATTTTGGCGACTGGTCAAAAGGACAGAATGTCCTGTACTTGCTGCAAATTAGTGGGGGACACTTCCAGCAGGCTTCGGGAAGCATTCCAAAAACCTCATGTGACTTTATTGTTCTCGCATAGAGATCCCCCTTGTGCTCAGACTTCACATGGCTGGCAGAGGGTGTGGATGTGCTTGTTCACATACTCCTGTGTTAGATCAATACTTGTCTGTTATTTCACACGTTTGCTTCTCCTAAAGTGCGTCTCTGAGCTCTCCTATAAACCCCCTTCACAAAGATGTGCGACGTTTTACATGCCCGTTCTAGGTCGTCTTTCCACAACGTGAAATTCGCACTAAGGAATTAATCCATGTCACGTGTAATCTGTCCTCTGGCAGGTCTTGAGGCAAAGTTGGATCAGCTGACCCAGATTAAGGTCAAAGGCCTGGTTCTTGGTCCACTTCACACTGTCCAGGCTGATTATGTAGACACCCTGAATCTTAAAAAGATCAACCCACTCGTAGGTTCAGATGAAGACTTTGAGGCCGTGTTGACAAAGGCTCACAAGAAAAGTAAGTTATTTTAAATATTTGGTTCAATTTAAAAGCTCAAGTTTAAACTTAAAATAAGTAAAAAATTACTGGGACTATTCAGTGAGTTCTTGTTTGGCTGCTTGCCTTTCTCTCTTTAAGGTATTTCAGTGATTCTTGACCTGACTCCAAACTACGAGGGATCTGATCCATGGTTCACTGGCAGTAATGAAGTAGTGGAGAAACTCATTGTAAGAAATTGTTTTAAATTTTTCCAATTTTCATTTGCTTTGGGCCTAGCTTCAGTGGCTTTGTGCCATCAAACCATTTCAGCTGCTGTGCCTGAGGTGGTGTTGCTCTCTTCCAGGATGCAGCAGAGCACTGGATTAATCTGGGTGTTGATGGCATCAAGGTATCTGGCCTCAATATTGCGTCTGGCTTCGCTGACTGGCCAAAACTGAGGGCTGCTGTCCAGGGCAACCGCACCGAGGACGCCAAGAAGAGGTGACTGAATCGGTTTTCTGACTGCATGTGGTTCAGTGTAGCAGAAAATCACAGCAGGGAAACTGGGTAGAATTCTAACTGCCTGCAGATATGGGGGAAAGTGATTTTTGGGCAGAACACTGACCATAATTTAGCTTTTGAATTGGTAACTTTCAGTGAATTTGCAATAAAACGGCTGACATTTCTAATTGTGAGGGCTTTGAGATCAAAGACATTCCAGTGTGGGGTATTATGCAGAGAAAGGTCAGCAAGAAAACAAATGGATTAGTGGTTGTTTTTGTTAACACTGTCATGGTAGAGTGACCCCCAGTGGTGAAATTTTATATAACCCTTTTAAAATCAGATTTCAATGTTTCACTAAACAGTGTTGTTCACTTGCTGTGAAGTGACTGGCCTATTCTTTTTTCCAGGGCGCTCATGGGTGTGGTAGCTGGTATTCCAGCTTTGGAGGTGTCCCAGTTGGTTAACGTCACTGGTGTGGATCTTGTCCTGTCTGACCTTCTCAGCACCAAGGTTGATGGTGGGTTTAGGCTGTCTGAGTTAAGAAACGCGTGCGTATGCGTGCATTTCTGCTTGGAGTTCTGATTGTTTTTACCTGTGGGTTTGCAGGTGTGGAGCGCATCAAAGCTGTGGACACCCTCCACTCTCAGCAGAGTAGTGTGGGCTGGGTTCTCGGTGCGAGTAAACCGGAGCCTTTGTCTACAGTGGCAATGACTTCGGACCTGCGGCGTCTCTACCAGCTCCTGCTGTTCACCTTGCCTGGAACCCCGGTGTTTACCTACGGAGATGAAATTGGCCTCCTGCCAGTAAATGTAAGCGCCGAACTGATGAGATGTTTAGTAAAAATGCACCAATTGACAAGAGATCAGACTCTGCCAAAATTTCCTTGATCAGTTCTGATCTATGCTTTGCCTGTTGAATCTGAATTGTTGTTTTTCTTCCTAATTATTAAATGCATCAAATCTTAGGACTCCCACCATTTTCAGTATATAAATACATCATGTTCTTTATGTCAACTGAGTTTAGTTGTTGTAAAGCTTAGAAAAAAATCTGAATTGGTCAAAATTGCAATCAGCAGGTAAGACCTCATAGAAAAACATAAATCTGTATCTGCCAGAAAAAGCCTAATCAGTGGCCATTTTTGAAACTTCAATATGAGTAATATAACCTTTTTACTTTTGTTTTCAGGGTACAGAATCACCCATGATGATTTGGGACACGGATGCAGAATCTTCTAATCTAGATGAGGCTGCTAAAGTAAGTGTGTTCAGTCAGTTATGATTTATTTCCCCTGAAGAAAAGGGGCATTCCTTTTCTTTTCTATGTTGGCTAATTGTTTTGACCGTCCTTACATCTCATGTATGCAGGCTAACCGGACAGAACGCAGCACTTTGAGGTCCTGGTTTAAATCCCTCAGTGAACTGCGAGGCAAAGAACGCTCACTGCTTCATGGTGACTATTACCCTCTCAACTCCTCTACCTCCTCCCTTGCTTTCCTTCGTGTGTGGGACCAGAGCGAAAGATACATAACTGTTGTTAACTGGGGAGCAAAACCCTCAAAATTAAAATTTACCCTGCCACCAACAGGTAAGTTAAAGTTCTGATGGTACCAAGTTACAATAGCAAATCAGTAATGTAAATTAACTGTTCTATATAGGTATATTCCTTGAACCTTTTTTATTTCAATTTTGCTCCTACAGAAGGTGTAATTTTGCCAGAAACGGCCAAAGTGAAGCTGTCAACAGATGAAAACCTGGCAGTGGACTCTTCAGTCAGCCTGGACATGATCACTCTAGGACCTGAAAAATCAGTGATCCTGCAGTTCCCCTTTACTGGCTAAAGATGGCGCCAAACCTACAGCACAATTGTCTGCAGATCAGATTTATTTTGTAGAATATGCTCAAGTAAGCCGTGCTAAATCTTAGGAGTTGGATCAAACTTTAAAAAGAGTCAGGAAATGTATTTTGCTACCATAACAGAGCATTGGTTGAGT